>VZSE01005850.1:38095-75578 GCA_013398275.1 Promerops cafer | reverse complement strand
CCCACCTGCAGTGCTGCATCAGCTCTGGGGTCCCAGCACAGGAAAGACATGGACCTGTTGGAGTGAGTCCAGAGGAGGCCACTAAGATGATCAGAGGGATAGAACACCTCTCCTGTGCAGAAAGACTGAGGGGGATTGGTCAGCCTGGAAAAGAGGCAGCTTCAGGGAGACCTAATTGCAGCCTTCCAGTACCTGAAGGGAGCCTTCAAAAAAGCAGGAGAGAGAGACTTGCTCAAGAACTTGTAGTGAGAAGACAAGGGGCAATGGCTTCAAATTGAAAGAGACTAGGTTAAGATTAGAAATTGGGAAGAAATTCTGCAGTGCAATAGTAGTGAGGCACTGGAACAGGTTGTCCAGAGAAGTTGTTGAAGCCCCATCCCTGGAAGGCCAGACTGGATGGGGTTTTGAGGAACCTGATCTACAAAAGGTGCCCCTGCCCAGGAGGATTGGAACTGGATGATTTCTAAAGCCCATTCTAATCCAAACCATTCTATGATTCTGTGATTTGACAGACAAGCATACTGAACACCAAACCATTCCACAAGAGAATTTACAAAAAGGATAAAACTGTAAACTTCACATACTAGAAAACTAAATTCTTCCTGACAGTAATACTATCTGCCATGTTTCCAGAAGGATTCTGAATTGTGAAAGACAGGAAGAAATTAACAGCTATAGAAAATGAACAGGAATGAGAAGAGAAAGGAATAGAAAAAACCAAAGACTTGTACTTGAGTCCATTATTTAAAGCAAAATATTCAACAAAGTCCCAGATTTCCAAATAAGAATTTTAATTCATGCATGGTTTTCACAAAATGAGCTGCTGAGGAACCAATTTAAGGTCTTTGGTATTACATTGTTGTGTTTTTTTAAACATAACACCTTTCACACTTTTCAGCATTAGCTCTGCACCACATAACAGTGTAACTTGCTTCCTTCACACTCAACATTAACAAGCCTCTTTTCCTATCCTTTGTCACAGAGTTCAAGCCTCTAATCATTCCTTGCTTTTTAATTGTCTACAAGACAAAACTAAGGTACGATTATAGCAACAGCTGTACGGTAAAGAGGCAGGAATGGCACTGAGCTTCAAGACAGCATCTAATCCCTCCACGATTTATAATCAGAGTAGCACCTTCACTGTTACTAATGCTTACAATTTACTAGATTTAAACCCATCACTATTTCACTCATATTCCTCTGACATACTTCTTTCCAGATGCATTTCTAATTTGCTGCGTTACAAAGACCTCAAAAGAATGCTTCAAGAATTGCTCTGTGGAGAATTCATTAAGAGTTAATTTAGGCAGCTTTATATAGAAAGTAGTCAGAGTATTCTAAGAAGCTCTGGTATAGTTCTCTAGAGAAAGGTTTTCAGCATTTCTTAACCAAATAAGCAGAAATACAAATCCTAGCTGTATTGTGATATACTATTGATCAGCATGCTTAAGGATTCTAGAGTGTTTTAGAGGAAAAAAACACTAGCAGGCTAAGCTCAAATTTTTTGGAAGACAGTAACTCTGGAATATAAGACACTTCTTCCAATTAAAGTACTGCCAGTGTCTCACTCCTCTCAAACTATTTTAATTTTATTTATTTAAGAAGCCAACTTATTGATCAGTATTTAAAAGGTGAATTTTGTTCTGTTTTTCATCCCATGCACCACTGTTGGAAAAAAAAAGAGCAGGCAATTACCTGTTTCTTTGAAATGCTTTAATTAGCTTTGGTTCCCATGGTAACAGTTCATTAAGCAGTCGTAACAATGTACCATGCAATTCCTTTACTGCTTGCTTCCGGTGGTACCATCTTCCCTGGAAACATAAATTCCATTTACTTATCATTGCATTAGACCTAAATCTTGTTAGATTGTATTAGTACTACAATAATCCTTGGATACTGATGTAGCATATGAGGAAAACAACTGGAAGAAAAGATTAGAAACTTTCAGAGTTACATCTACCCTTAACCTATGTAGGACATCATTACTTTTATTTTAAAACTACAGAGGGATAATGTCCTAGTTGGAAAATACTGCAAGGACACTCATTTTTTACAAGTCAAAATTAAAACTGAAACAGGATTCTACAAATACACCATGTGCTTAAAATTACTGAAATGAGTAACTAACACAAATAGTAATCCATTCAGTTCAGGGAAAACAACCACATATGTACACTTCTCTGAGTTAAATTTTTTACAGAAAATCTCACCATAATCTCATTTAAGAGAAGTGGTGAGAAGTGGCATTATTATTTGCAAAAGAAACCTTACTACAATTGTCACAGACAGCAATACCACCATTTTTCCATTAAAATTACTTAAAGTTCTAGAAAAAAGTTTTTTTTTAGAAGAGAAGGTTAGCAAATTTGTCTTTTATGAAGTAACAGACCAATTTTCCAACATAAAATCCTATAAGCTTTTAATTCAAACATATAATTAAAAGTTTTATTTTCAAAACTGATATATGTAAGCTTATATTCATGTTTTCATAAATGTAGAAAGTCTGAATAAAGAGAGAAGACATTGGGAAATTATAACCATGCTGGCTATGGTGCTGCAGAACACACCCCTTAACATTCACAGATACCCTTGTACATAGTTCTTCCCAAAACTTTATTCTGTAGTTCACCGCATAAAAGATTGAACAATGCATATATATGTAACTGTTACAAAAGAGATGTGGTATTGTACTTCTGCCACCCTACTAACTCTGTGCATTTTATGTAAATGAAGATTTTAGCTCTTGACTGGTCAGAGAAGATGTAAAACAGTAAAGAGATCATGGTTCTGCAAGAAAAAGAAGCAAGACTTACTTATTTCACATACATATTTAGCTTTTGATAGTGCAAATATCCTTCACCGCTTCCTGTGGTCTAGCACACCAAGAAAGGTAAGGCAGGATCATCTGGATAAAGCTTGTCGCAGCTGCCTTTCAGCAGTCTATAAGAATGATCTTCCTAAGGACTTTGGACAATTTCTCTCTACACATTTCAGCATACCTCTCCAATGTACAGCAAGATCCCTCAGGCTGAATGCTTGTTTGAAGACTGGGTATCTATTTTTTTATGGATAATCATTTACGTGTTACATAAGAAAACAAATAGTTACCTCCATTCTTCAATTAAAATTACAAAAGGAAAGATCTTAAGTAGGATCATTATGCCACATTACCAATAATGATCAGTGCTGAACAAACAGAGAAGCCAGCAAACTGTATTATAATTTCTTTCACTTGTGGCGAGTCACATGCATAAAACCTGTCACTAATCACTACCACAAAAACCAGACCTTGTGCATACTGTAGTCTACCAGGGCATTTGGTATCATCTCTTAATGTCAGCAATCAACAGAATATTACATGGACAGATTTATTTTTCTTGTAAGATAAACAAAACATTTTGCAGACTGTTTTAAAATAATGTATTTATATACTACAGATCATTATTGCATTGTCTCGAAACAAAAATCAAATAGCAAAAATAAACAATGCTACTACTACTGTGAAATAGAAGTGCTGTACATGCAGTTGACATAGCAAAGAAAATTTGTGAAAATGTAATATTAAAGAGATGAAAAATCACTGCAAAGTAAAAACACCAAGAAATTATTAATTTCTGAGCCTATTTGTTTTTAAATAAGGCTAAGATCTTGGCTTAAGTAGTAAAAAAAGAGTATCTAGGAGAAAGATAAGTATCAGCTGACCACTGAATAAATCTGAAGCAGCAAGTGTTAGGCAGCCAGCACATGTACAATGTTTAGTCAAGAACAGACTTCAAGACTTTCCTGACTTAATTAATACTTCACAGAAAAACAAATACGTTACTTTTCTCTCTGCTTACAAAAACAAACATAAAAATCTAGCCAGTTCCTGCCCCCTAATTCCACAGCTAGCTCTAGTTGGAGGCCTGTCTCTAGTGGTGTCCCCAAGGGCTCAGTATTGGTCCAGTTGTTCACTTGTTCATCAGTGACTTGGATGCCTCCTCAGTGAGTTCACCAATGACACAAAGCTAGGAGGAGTGGCCAATACCCCAGAGAACTGTGCAGCCCTTCAGAACGACCTCAACAGGGTGGAGAAACAGGCAAAGAGAAACCATACTTCCAAGTAATTTTAATGAAAATTTTATAGCAACACAATTTTTTAAAACATAGATTAATTACTTTCCTTTATCCCAATTACTTATTTTTCTTAGTGGGGTTTTGTAATTGACAATAAACCTGTTAATGGAAGCATGAACAAATTTTAGCCATGAGAAGAATATTTTTTCCTCAGAAGCAGTCAGGATAAAATAAGTATTGGCCAAAAACGCTGGAATTAAAAAAAAAATCCTTATCTTTTAAATGATTGTGGTTCAGTTGGTTTTCTGTGCAGACATATAAATGCTAGATGTTACTATTCCTTAAATATTAAACAGTAAAATAGACATTAAAAAATTATATAATCTTAAGACCCATCACTACAAAATTTAGCATTTCTTTTCATATGCAATTTGATTCTCTAACACAGTCTTGTGTTTGTCTTTTATTCAGAGGGGGGAAAGGCAAACCAATAATTTCTAAAGCTAGGACTTAACTCCCTATTACATAGCTGCCTACTAATTTCTTTAGATAATAAACTTACTACACAGATAATAAATTTACTACACAGACATTTGTTTTCACAAATGTCTGTGTAGTAAATTCTCAGAAATACCAAATGATATAAGAGATCAGCTACAAACTGAAGCTTAGAAGGTTCAGGCTGGACCTCCAAAGGTTTATGTTCATCAGAAACATACAGCCCTTGTTCCCTGGGAAGAGGCCAACCCCCACCTGGCCACACACTCCTTTCAGGCAGCTGTGGTCTCCCCTGAGCCTCCTTTTCTTCAGGCTCAACACCCCCAGCTCCCTCAGCTGCTTCTTACAAGATTTGTGTTTCAGACACTTCACCAGCTCCATTGCCCTTCTCTGGTCTCACTTCAGCAGTTAAAATGTCCTTCTTGCAGTGAGGGGCCCAGAACTGAACACAGGATCTGAGGTGTGCTATTGTCCTTCTTGGCCACCTGGGCACTGCTGGCTCATGTTCAGCTGCTGTCACCAGCACCCCCAGCTCCTTTTCCTGTGGGCAGCTTTGCAGCCACTCTGCCCCAGCCTGTGGCACTGCCTGGGGTTGCTGTGACCCAAGGGCAGGACCCAGCACTGGGCCTTGTTGAACCTCACACCACTGGCCTTGGCCCAGTGATCCAGCCTGCCCAGATCCCTCTGCAGAGCCTTCCTGCCCTCCAGCAGATCAACACTCCCACCCAGCTTGGTGCTGTCTGTGAACTGACTGAGGGTGCCCTTGATCCCCTTGTCCAGATCACTGAGAATGGTATAAAACAGAAATTAGTTACCATCTTGTTCCAAGTAGTGACAAACAAGACACTATTTTTTTTTCTGGAAACACAATATAAGGTATTAACACAGGAAAATAACAGAGGAAAAAAAGGACAAGACAGAGAAGTATAAAATATCACTTTGGGCTATGTCAAGTTACAAGTAAATGAATGTGTTTTCAAAAACACAAACACAATAAAAACACATTTTAGAAATGGGCTGAATGTTTCCACATAAATGCAGAGAGACATTCAACACATTCAACTGAAAACTTACCTTTTAAAACAAGGTTTCTGACATCCAGAGCAGCCAGGAAATGCTGACTCCACTCTCTGTGATCGATGCCCCAACATATACTATTCTGGCATACTTATCATGGAACCCCAAAGCAGACTGGAGCCAGGATATTGATACATGGGGTAAGGACTGAACTTTTTATAGAAGTTTTTGTTTTGCTTTTAAATAAACACACACACACAACACCACAATATTATGTAGTTTTATAAGATTGTCTGTAATCTTTACTTTATATCCCAGGGACATAAAGTAAAGAAAATTAGTAATCTTATAAAACCATGCAATATTGTTGAAAAGGGGTGGTGGTGGAGGGAGAAAACTTACCCTTAATAGGCCTGCTCCATTCTGCTGCGGGGTTCTGTGGTATGTGTGACATCACCAGTCTAGCATTTTCTAGTGATGTCACACAGAGAGGGAGTTGGTGATCTCCAGCTGCTTTGGACAACAGATACCTAAAGAAAAGAGATCAGCAACTTTTTCAAATCATATATGGATTAATGATGTATGTTCTTAATAACTAATTTAAAGGCCAAATACTACAATTTCAGACACTTCCGATTTTGACTGAATAAGAATGCATGACAAGATCATGTATTCATACTATGCAAACTCACCTATTATTGAAAGTGTTTTAATTTTGAAAATGTTTACAGTTATCTTCTATAGTAACAGTACCTTAAAGTCAATGCCTTTAGTTTCAGCAACATCATTCTGAACATTATCAATATATATCAACAGCTAACCAACCTCTGATATTCTTCTATTCAGGAAGAATGACTTGTAGTAAATTATAAAACAAATTCACTTATGACATCTCTTAATCAATTTTATCTTTGAGCATTTACCAGCAACTAATGAGAAGTCCTGACTCCAGCATGCACTTCCATGACCTAGATATCTGATCACACCAAGTTATATCCTAAAACGACCTCATACGCATTTCTTTATACTACAAGCAAATAAAGTAAAACAAAAAAAATAACAACACCAAAACTAAGTGCAATAAATTTCTTGCTACCAAGACTGTCTCCTGATTCTCCTGATTTAGTTCATTAGTATGAAATGGTTTTCATTCAGATGTTTAGCCACACATTCTAATTTTCTTTAGGCAAAATTACTACACAGTCATCACTGTGTTGATCTATATACCACATTTTTTTAAAAAAATATAAATATCTATAAAAATATATAAACCACAAAAAAAGAGAGAAAGTTTATTATCAGCATGCCAGAACAGTGAAATTATCCAGCACTGAATTGTCACATTTTACTCCTCCATTAGAAGAACTTCAAAGTTATTAACTAACTTACACTTCTGGAAAGAAATTGGATGTATGTAGTATCTTAAACTGTTTACAAAAATATCTATGTCTTTTAAGTTGTTAAGATCTTACTTAACTCCCTCTCATATATCTGAGTATTTTTATCTTAACTCTGGATATACAAGTGTTTCTGTATGCTTCAGAGGAGCATCTTAAAAGCAGATGTTTTGCTAGTATTATGTGCTGACAGGATGCCTTGAATTATTCCTTCAAAACAACATACTAACTGACCAAAATCCAAAGAATTGTGAAATGTTCTGAATACACAGTAGTATTTCTGTGACAAAAATGTATGAGAACACATTCATCTCTGATGCAGAACCCACACTTTCACATTTGGAACTGTAGAAAGGTATGTGGCAAAAGTGGTTTAAAGAAAGCTTCTCCAATAAAATACATTTATTGGAGGTTTAGTCAGTCACACACAGAAAGGCATGAAAGATCAAGAGAAAATAGTGAAAAAAGTAGACAATAAAGACAGAAAACTGGAGAAGCTAAGAAAAACTGAAGACTGTGAAAAAAGTATTGAATGCTATTGAGATAAGCCAAAGTTAAAAGTATCAGAGAAGACAAATACTGTGGAGAAGATTTCAAAAATGAAGCCTAAAATTGGCCTTATTCATTTATATTATACAACTAAATATTATAAACTCCCCACATCTTCAATCTGTCCTCAGAAGTACAAGAAACTGCATGGATGTAAATGTCTAAATTTCTGTCTCAAAATTCAGTATTTTGAGCACATATTAGTGTTTTCAAGAGATGCAGACAAGACACAGAGAAGCAATAACAGTATTTGGAAGTGACTAAAGTACAAATCAAGCGTTCGGGATAAGGAAATAAAAAGAGAGTATGTTAGATATGTTACAGATGAAGATAGAGAAACAGGCTTAAATTAAAAGAAAATGTTTCAGCTGCAAGACTTAAAGTGTGTTTATTAATACCCTTGAACCCTAGTATTTATTTGTATCTCTTTTATTGTAGCTCACTTTACCTGCAGTTCAAACCTGCAAATGGGTGTGCATACACAGATTTTTCAGATTATAGTATTTTCTGTCTGTGTGTACATCTATGTAAATACAGTAATGCTGATGAAAACAAGTATAACTGAAAACCCTTTACATGCAAAAAGTCTCAAGCATGGCACATATTTCACTGGGGAGGGAGGAAGTGGTCAGGACAAGAGGAGGCAGGAATGGGGAGAGGAGGTCAACCTCTGAATAAAAACTGCATAAGATTTAACCCAATAATAAAAATGTTTCCCTAGGCCACAAATGAGAAGACACATTAGGTTTTTCCACTTCATTGCTTGCAAAGTTGAGGTCTGAATGACTAAAATATTAATAAGGGCCCTAAACTATTTTTGATGGTTATGTAAGTTTCTGCTGAAGGGAAGTTCTTCAGAAGTCCTTGAAGATTCTTGTCTAAACACAGTTTCCCTGCCAAACATTTTCAAACATGTGACATTTCCTATTTCTTCACTGAACAGAGAAAGAATATTT
This sequence comes from Promerops cafer, assembly GCA_013398275.1. Lineage (NCBI taxonomy): Eukaryota > Metazoa > Chordata > Aves > Passeriformes > Nectariniidae > Promerops > Promerops cafer. The sequence goes on along the minus strand of VZSE01005850.1, from coordinate 67,105 downwards.
TATAAACTTTTAAAATGAACCATTTTGCATTGTTTTTTCCATGTATTAACATATTTTAAAAATAAAATGTAGCAAATCAATGAAAAACCTCAGAAGGAAGTCTCCTAGTTTAGATACTTACACCTCATGAACAAATTTAACAGCAATTTATTTGGAATCTCATAAAAAACAGACAAGGAAAGTATGTTCCACCCTGGATCAATATTCCTTTGAATAGCCCCACAAATGAATTTCTGCCTGAAGTTCTAACTATTTCTGACCTAAACCAGTGGGGTTTTCACTTTAAATTTTCAGGTGTACTCTGAAATATATATTTTTGCAGATGACTTAATGCTGCAGAAAACCTCAGTTTGCTTGCAGGCCTTTTGACTCACCTGCCTAAAACAAATATCCATTTCCAAAAACAGATAAAGGCATTCAACCCCCTGGGACCATCTCATAATAAGCTCCAGGAACAATAGCAGAACACAAAACCTTTAAAAGTGAGGATTTTTGGGTTTTGGCTATTAAGTCAAGAACATCAGGGTGTTACAGACCTCTGCAAACAATAAAGCCTTTTCTCCAAACCATAATTAGTTGTTACCTTGGCTGGTGCCCTTTGACTAAGTAATTCTCCTTCCCTTAACCTTTGTCTGACTTTTCTCTCTCTCTCTAGGGACAATGTAGTCTCCTTCTCAGGAAGGTACTGCCCATTACTCGTTTTAACCTTCTCAGCTTAACTGTGGGAATCCTGGGCTCTAGCCTCCCTTCTCGCCCCCTAGACAGCTGTGCATTCATCCATCAGACTTAGAGGCCATGATTCAAATCCAATAGTGCTACGAAAATAAAGTCTTGCACTTCAGTAGACAAAAACCCTTTCCATGTTCATGTTAAAAACCCCATTCATTTTACTGCAAATTCAGCTAGCACCTGCAAAAAAGCCCTAAGTTCATTATTATACGCAAGTACCTGCAATCCTGTCACTTTCATACTACACAATGTCAAGTAGGGTTTGAAAAGATTAAAAAAAAAAAAATTCTGCTATGATATGCAACAGTTAAGTACATACAAGTGATCAACAAAGCAGCTTAATTAACAGTTTCACACACACACAAAAAATTACTTCACATCACATGAGAGGCAGATTATCTGAAAGGCAGTAAGAAGATTGCCATTCACACTGCAAGTCCCTCTGATTTGACCCGACAGAGAAGACCTAGGGAAAAGTGGGATCCAAAATGCCAGAGACTGATAGTTGTTATCCTGTGGAGTGATCCGACAGAATGCATTACTTTATGGCCTCTTCTCATAAAAGAAATTATCTATATTAGATTGAAGTCTTTATGTGATCCTAAATATACTAGCAAAATGCTTCCCTCTCATGTGTGTTTGTCAAAATTATTTTTTCAGCAATATCACTGCAAGTGTGCAATTAAGCTACTTTGCATACCTTGGTAAATTTGCTAGTTACAGAAAATTTCTAGGAGCTCACATTCAATGGAATGGCCATGCATACTACATATACAGTCTAAACTTTCAAAATCCAAACCAGAACTAAAAATGCAATAATATACCAATAGAAATTTTAGCCAGTATGTTCTTCTACTTCAGGTTTATAATTGTTTACTGACTGCTTGTAATTTCACCCACACCTTATCCATGTAAGTATTACCAACAAAAGAGACCTAATTTCTACTAGTATCTAATTTTCACTGCTGTAAATTCTGGGTTTTTTCTATCGATTCAACCTTTACTCCAGTTTTTAAAATTAAAGGATGCAGCTTCACATGTCCTAAGCAATGTACAAGAGCTAAAAGACAATCTTGCTTAGGCATTCCTTAGGGTATCAGCCCTTCACCAGGCAGTGCACAACACATTAAACTTTAAGTCGTTTTAAGTCCCATTTCTGCACCTTTCGCATTCTTATTTCCAGTCAGGTACTTAAACAATAGCAAATCTCATTGATTTCTCCTCTCCCTCTGGGTATGTAGTATGTAGTAAGGAGAGGAATTGTTCAGTAGCTGAAGGAATAGACTTTTTAGAGAACCTTGGTAATAGTATCACATACAACTTCACCTGCTACACAAAGGTGCTTTACCTGTCAAAATCAGTCCCACTTTCTTTTGCCATTTCTGTTCTTACAATGACCACTTAGCCTGTAGCAGAATACAAGCACAGGTATTTGTGCAACTCCATGATAAATTGCATTCGAAAACTGGTTTGGCTTGCAAACAATTCACCGGCAGAAATAAGTAGTTAGGTATATCACAGTCTAACTCTCACTATGCAAACTCACATGGGATGGGACATAAAACAGAAGCTTCCAGAGACACAGGGAGTAGGAGCTATATATATGGCAGCAGTTTTGGCTTATGTCAGTTGAAACCATATGTGAAATTGCAGTGTCGCTTCAGAACTGTGTCTAGAGCTCAAGTACAGAGTTGAACTCTTCAAAATTAAAGAACTTAGGTCAATTTCAATTTTCCACTCTAAATAGTCACAGCAAACTAGCACAAAGCAAATCTCATCATGGGTATAACAAACTCAGCAGTAATAAAGAAAAAGCGCAAGGCTTTTTAAAAGGAAGAATACTACTCATAGCTAATTCAAAAGATACTGGTATACAAGAGTAGAGAACCAAACCGTTTTAATGAACCAAACAGTGAAAATACTTTCCAACAAGTTTATTATTTCATTGTTGTAAAAGAAACTTGTAGAAATTCCCAAACTTAAAATTATCCATTACTTTCCATTACATAACCCTATTCTAATTTTATTTTAACTTGCCAAACAAAAATCTGTCATGTCATTTGTTGTCTCAAGTTGATGTTGTGAAAAGTATCAGATACAACCAGTCCAACTACCTACAAGAAATGAGGGAAAACAGTGTAAGTTTATTCATATTAAAAAAGCCCTGTAGCTCAGCTCTTTCATTATAGTCTCCATTACTTCCAAGTTCTGGAGAAGGAATTCCTTTTATGTACTCTAGAATGGTCTTCAAGGTAACAAAAGTGAGGTTACAACTAACCTCCTAACCTCCCTAAAAGGTTATACTTGAAAGTCTCAATTTACAGCTAAATAAGCTGTACTTGTAAAATGTGTTAGTATTTAACATAACAGTAAAGCTTGCCTTGAAGGTTTTTCTCAGCAGCATGTGCTATCAACTACTACAACTGAAATTACTATGGAGGTTAGTTGTGAAAAAAACGATTTCTATGGCTTCACCCAGGTCATTATTGCAAACAAAAATCCATATTAAATTACCACGAAGTAGTAAGAACATCACCATCTTTCAGTCAAAACAAGGAAGAAGTCCATGAACAGTATGTAATTGCCATCATATTAAAATAAACTTTCACATTAGGTCAAATGTTCATTATCAAATTAGAAAATTGTTTTACTTCACTTCAGAAAAACTGGACAAACTCAGTTCTGGATGCTTCTGAAACTGCCACTGTCATTTGGTTAGAGCTGAAGAATAAAAGTCTGCATTTTCTCCAGTTTTTCAGATACCAAACATAATTACACATGGTGTTAGACATGAAATCCTAAAGATTTTCCGTACAAAGCAAAACTTTATTTTAGCAAGTTCAAATTTATGATAATTCACCTAACTTAACATTTTCTATTTGTATATTTAAAAGGTAAATATGACATTTCCCTGACAAATATTTTTTTCAAAACCAGTATCTCACTTTACTGTTTTCTCATAACCACTTCTTCAGCAACTAATACCAACTATTTTTCTTTATATAAAATTTCTGACAACACAAGTGTTTAGAGGTACAGAATTATGATTTGATAGGTCTATAAAGGCACAACAAAAGATTGTCCTTACCTCACAACTTCTGAATGCTGAATGAACTGTATCTTAATTCCCCTGTACTTAACTGTTTGGGTTTTTTAAGATGGTGCAATTAGAACTAAACATAGTATTCCTGCTGAAGTCATGCAACTTACTTACATAATGACATTATCAGATTTCAGTTTAAAGTGCAATTATGACATATTTAGCATTTGTCTACCCTTGAAGAAGTTCCTACAGTTTTACTAGCAGACTGAAAGTCTCAGCTAAACTAAGATTATTGATATGCTGTAGCATGCTCTAGTTTTTGCCTTTTTATCCTATTGCTGACATAGCCTTTTTGATAACCTCTTGGCATTCCTATGATAAAACCAGTTTGCAATTTAGCGACTACAAAATAATTTCAAGATTAGGCTGGTATTATTCCTTAGCCTACATTAACAATTATGCTAATCGTCTGCACTGATACTTGTCTTTCAGAATCCTAGTTTATTTTGTCTCTCTTCTACCACAGCTCGCTCCCCTACTGAAATAACTTAAGACTATATTGATTCTTCATGAGACTATAAACTTTCACTTGAATTAAAAGCAGCCTGATTTCTAACATAGAAAAATCAAGACTTCTAACTACTTCTTTTCCATAGAAATGCCACCATAGAAGTGCCTGCCAAAGGTTCAATAAACAGAACTACAATGAAAAAAGGAGTAAGAGTTCTGTAGAGGGCTGTTTAAATGAGTACTATTAATGTATTTAAACCCATCCACCATCTTAATAAGAATCACCGCCTCCTACAAAAGGCCAGACATGCTGGATTCTCTTGTCTGTTACTCCTTTGAGGTTTGCAGTTGCACAGACTCAGTGATCCAGTGTATATTGGTAAAATTTGTATCTCAATCTGATGTCAAAAGCCAGATAGCATGCTTTCTGGTACAAACTCCTTCAATAAATATTAAACAAAGTAAAGTTTAATAACACCTGCAAAAAAGAGGAAGGAAGAACTCTAGCTCACTAGAAGTTCTGATCAACACTGCACAGGCAAATCTGAGAATTTTATCCTGTAATTATTTGTTGGTAAGAACTTGTCCTCAGGGCAAAAGAGTCACATTTCTAATGGAGATGAGCTACTCGTTCTAAGGTATTATCACTATCTATACTTTATTTTGGCATGGAGAAGTGCTAACACAGGTACTGAACTCACTTATCATAAAAGCATTGAGAACAGAGCATTACACACAGGAAAGATTAAGATTACAGTGCTCAGGTATCAACCTTAAGAGGTTTCATGCAGTTACTGAACAGCAGAAAAAATTCAGTTGACAGGCCTCAGCAAGTAACTAACACTGTTTCATATCCACACAAGAGAAAGCTTTTAATGTCACATACCGATTTCTTTTTAATGTCCTCCAGATCTTTGAGTTCATTCTCAATCTTTGTGATTAATTCCCTGAGTTCATCAAGATTAGTGCAAATAAGCTAAAAAAAACAAATTAAAACAAACACTTGGTGATGTGGGACTTGGAAAATGTACAGTGAAATTAAATAAAATTTAAAAGCACATTATTACTTAGTGCCACTACTTGATTTTTATTTTCTTATAGAATTTTTAAACATAAAAACCCAAACAAAAAAACCAGGACTTGTTGAGCGGATGAAAATCTAAGTAGAAAATACTCTTATTCTTCAGACATAAACCATATCTCTACCTGTAAGCTTCCATTTCAAAATGTACGTATTTTCTTAAAACTTCTGTGAATGACAACTACCAAATTTGTCTCAAGTACAGTGATGACTCAGAACACCTTTGAGTACCAAACAATTCCCTGGTGAAATAAGTATACTAGCTTTGTAGTATGCTGTGTTTGTAACATATTACACTTGGGACAACGTTTCCTGAATGTAACTTTATATGCTTACACAGAGTATTCCATCCCTGGATATGTTCAAGAGGCATCTGGATCTGGTGATGTGGTTTAGTGGTTTCAGGGTGACAGGGGTAGTGCTGGGTGGATGACTGGACTGGATGATCTTGAAGGTCTCTTCCAACCTTGATGATTCTAAAGCAACCTAGCCATCTACCAAATTACCTCCTTAGTGTATGTTTTGAGAAAGTATTATATTCTTCTAATTCTTGTCTTTAGAAATCAGCTTTTTATATCTTTTCTTTTCAGAAAATGGATGCTATTTTCTTGAAAAAATTGTCAAACAATGGTGATCTGTAGATTTTGTCTTACCATCATCGAGGGCAAGTTAAGACTTAAAAAAACAGAAATTATTAAGATGTTAGGTTCTTTTGGATTATCTTATATTAAGACTTGCTTCTTCTGAACACCCTTAGGTGGACATGTTTTCCTTTTTACTGAAAACTCGTTGCAATAATTTAAGAAAATGAAATTTTAAAAAACCCATTCAAAACTCACTCTCATGAAAATGTTTTTGTCAAACAACTGCCAAGTATTTTTCCCAAATCAGTAGTTTGTAACAACATATTTTTACTTCAAATTCAAATGCAGTTTTAGATTTTCTGCAAGCTCATATTAGAAAAAGCACTTCCGCTAGTCACTATTAAAACACTGAATTGACATTTTTAGCAAAATAAATTTCAGAAACCTCTACTGCCCACGTGCCATTATTTTCATAACATTGCGTACATTTGAAGCATTGAGGAAAAGGAGTGACTCAAATCAAAGTTTACTGTTTTCATATTTATCAAGTTTAGAATATCAAAATAATAAGGAAATTGGCAGTATCTTGCCACAGACAGTGTTTGCAAAATTTACTTGTGAAAAGTATCTCTCTTAACCCAGAAAACAGAATGACTATAGGTAACTCTATTAGGTTCAAAATACATGTCCTAAATACCTAAAATATAAACTGAAGCCAAATACTGGCCGTGTCTGGCCTGTGAAGAAATCTACCACACTGTATTATTACGCAAAAAAATACATCAAAAACTCCTTGACAGAAGTTAATAAAGGCACAGATAAAGGTTTTCCCTGCACAATTATAATCCATTTTTTGACTATACACCTGACAATTCAGTTACTAAATTCTACTGTTGCTTTTTATTTTCTCATATGAGACCAATCCAAACTACACTAATGGGAAAAACAATGCTAATAAATAAAGTTTAGTTGCCTTGGGGCTGGAGGTGACAGGCAAGAATAATCAAATCTCTAAGTGACAATTTTCATCAGAGAGATGTACATTTGAGGGTCATAACTGTGTGTCAGTTACCTACTGGTAAAACAAGGAAGGTAACAGCAGCTGAGCCTAAAGGATTTACGGTCAAAATTGGTTTAGTGGTTTAAATACTCCAATACTGAACTGAAAAGCACTATAAAAAGGGTTCAAGAAAAAACTTTGATTTTTTCATTCACAGTATGATTTGAGATGAGGAAATAAAGATGCACACTGACTGCGAAAAAGCTAATTCTGAAACTTCTCTCATATGGTTAACATTTCCTCTTAGAGAATGAAGCTAGCATTTTGAAGGAAGGGTGAAAAGAACAGTGATGAAAATAACAAAGTGTAATGTACTTCATACATTTTGATATGGACTCAAGATGCTCTTTCTCCCAATGAGATTTTTATTTCTATTTCAGTGTTCTTTGCTCGTGGTTGGTAATCAGTGTAACTTTGTGATTCTATTTTCTGCAAACAACATTGCCTTCTAACTTGTTTTGTGTGTTTCAATGGGTAAGTCAACATGAAGACAGGAAAAAAGCTAGTAATGTAACAATCTAATAATTGTCACATTTTGATAGTTTACTGGTAGTTTCACATATAGCTCCTGAAGAACATGCCTTCAAATCACCTATCATGAGGAAAATAATCTGAATTGAAAAAATGTTTCTGTTCTGAATTATCAGAGAGAGTGAAAGATTAGTTCCTATTCTCTAGAACACTACATGGTGGCATAAAGATTCAGGCTGTAAACATTTACATTAATGCATTCTCATTAGTTGTGTACATGTTAACTGCAACGAAGACACCATCACATCCAGCACAGTACTTACTACATAGGGACTTATTTTGCATAGGCAATAAGCATCCTGTTTTTCAATTGTATACCAATTATATTCCAATTGAAGTGGAAGCTTCAGATATTCAGTAAAATTTCAAATTCACTGTTCAACTTTCATGTTATGATGCAATCTCAGTAATCTCTCAAACACCCATTGACTCCTAGGACTTCAAGGAAGAAAGACAAAAGAAATCTGCCCTGAACTTTTTAAGGGAAGACAGGGGGATCAAGATCCATTCCAGCTTGGGACTCTCCTGTAATCAATTTATAAATGAACTCTTTAACATCATAGAGCCATATCTAATCTGTGGATCTATTGTTAATTGCAAACCTAGTGTATTGCCCCAGATCACTGATGCTTCTTCCTTGCCCCCTTAACTTCAGACAAGCTTTTTGCAGCATTTTTACTCACTTGAACAGGGTCTCACACTTTATTTCAAGTTACTTGTGTAATGACTGTGATTTATAATTGTATTTCCTATGAAGCTCTTCATTTATCACTGAAATCTACATGTGGAAAATGTCCAGATAGCCCCCTTTTGAGATCTGCATTTAATATAGACCATAGCTGATAAAACTGAAATTCTAAAAGACACACTGAAACAGAGCGTCCTTTTCTCCTAAGTTATCATACATGTAGGTCTATACAGCTATGTGTGAATGTACATGGGGTGAAAGGAGAAAAGACTGAGTGAAGCATTGGTAACCAAACCTAAATGTACTCTGTAACTGGGAAAAAAAACCCAAAACACATTAGTGTCCCTTCTGTACAGCACTATAATTACTGTTAATTTTTTAAAAATGTTAATGAGCAACAGTAATAAGAAGCTTGGAACTCAGAATAACGAGCAAGAGACAACTAAATCACAATATACGAAGCTGTAAACCCACTTCTCCAATAATTCTCAAAATATTAAAACCAGGACTTAAGTGTTTGTGCATTTTTATTTGGTAAAAAGAATTTAATTTGCATCTGCTTTTGATTTGAGTTTGTTTTGTTGTTTGAAGGGCTTTGGGGTTTTTTTAAAGCAGCTTTGAGCTATATATTATAAAAATGGCATTCTAAATGCTAGATTAAGTAGCACTATTATCTACTGAATTTTCATCAATAATTGATTTTGATTTGTGTCACTGTACATATTAAAAGACTTACTAATACTAATTTATTCAGTTTTAAAGCCAAGTCATGATTTTCAGAAGATCTATACTTAAGTACAGAACCTAATCTTATAAACTAAAGTGCCTTCTGGTCGGGTTTGGGGTGTTTTTTTACATTTGTAGGCTGTAGGCACATGAAACACATTACAGTTCTTAATTGATTAACTTTCACTCCAAAAGAACTGATGTGTAGACATGAATAGCAATATTCTTGTGGTTATGCCCTCCCATAATATCTCACAGGGCCTGTTAGCTGTAAGCTGTTTTACCAAATATTTTAAAAATATACATGTACCTTCAACCAGTTTTATAATTTCATAAAGTCTGGCCATTCATGTATGTGGGGAAGAGTATATTGAAGTATACATTACTAGAGTCCCAAAAGTCCTAGTATTATTCCAAGTATAAAAGGTTTAATATTTGCAAATTCTTCTAGCAGTCATACCTCTTGAAAGAGTCAGGTTAAGTTGTTATAAGGTTGTTAAGAAGCTCCCTAATAAGATTACACTGCTCAATACTAATCAGTCTGAGCCTCACCTAAAACAGATGAGTTCTAGCTTTGATCAAAAGAGCCAGAAGTATTTTGTTACATTTTAATATAAGGTTTTACAAAGAACAAATATACACTTAGATAGATATATGTATGCTTTATGTATTTAAAGCTAAAAGGTTGGCCTAAGTTTCAGACAGACTACTTAAATGCAGTTGTTTAATCATGTAAGAAATTATTTCTAAACTAACTGTATATATCCATGGCACACAGATAATGTGCTTGGAAAAAAAAAATTAGACATGTACCTATTTTTTGGAGCTACTAGGAAACATTTTAGTCACCACCATTACAATATAGACAAAGTCAGTGTACACTTAAATATCAGTCATCTCTCAACATTGACTGTTACTACCCAATTTTAACATAAGAAATTCTACTAGCTCCATCTGAAACACATGATCATGATGGAATCAGCTGATTCAGGGTGATTACAAAACAGCCATAGTTCAATGCAAGCCTACTGGCCAAACTCGCACAGATTGCTTTCTGAAGGAAAAAAAAAATGATAGCAAATCAATCCAAGCAGCCTTGCATACATTGAGAGCAACTTAGAATTGAAGTACTGTACCACTTCTACTACAGCACTGTAAAACCATATTAGCATAATTAATACTTTTGTTGCTTTCTAGAGCCTAAGAGGTCCTAGAGGCCTAGAAATCGCATGATAAGGAATAACAGTTGCATGCTTGCAACATGGGTAAACACAGTTGCCTATAAATTTTTTTTTCAAGTCCTTCAGTTAACCAAGCCAGATTTCAATTCAAAACCACACTGTCACACCTCATACAAAACCAAGTAATTTTAACCCAGACAATTATATCTACCTTAAAAATGTCTTTAACAAGTCCTAGCTTTTGCAGATTTTATACTGTAACAGATATATCTAGGATCATAAACAATACTGAAAAGAGTGTTTAAGCTGCACATCATAAAAATGGTAAAATATTTTCTACCAAGAGAAGGTGAAATGTACTTTCAAAAATATCAGTTTAAGCCTTTAAAACTAGAAGAAGCTTCAGTAAATATTTCCAAGGTCTCTATCAGAAACTAAAATACTTATTTCATAGACATTCATTCTTAAAACAAAAATGAAAATAATTTACCTGAAATTCTGGTATGGTAGACTTTCTGACACCTTTCCTCTTCTTTGTGATTGCTTTTTTAGATAATGATTTTTTTCCTTGTAAGATTAAAAGAGAAAAGCTTCATAATGCTGTTCATTGTACTTTATTAACAAAACCAAATTACATACAGACTTGTAAGTTAAACTGCAACTAACAGATGGTTTTCAGCAAGTCATGTAGACATGAAGAATCAGAACTAGACTCAGCAGAAGCAAACATTGAACAGGTATCTGTGTACTGCAGTCTTTTGTGTGGAGTGGAAGGAAAAAAAAAAGAAGAAAAAGCCTGCTACAATTTCAATAATACAGCACCTAAAAATCTAAGTCATAAAAGTAACATGGACACCACTCTTCTGAAAGAAGTGAAATCCAGAACTTAAGACACAAACATAAAGAAATATAGCATCTTACCTGCAAGATTTTTTTCTCTAACACTCTAAAGAATCACACATTATGACCTGGGAACTGTGTATCTAATAGTAAAAAGATATCCTCAAACACAAGCAGTATCGAGAAATCCCTGGCTGAACATATTGAATTTACCAAGGAAATTAGACTGATTTGTTTGTTCTGCCTGTGGCAACACCTAAGATTTTTAGGAGAAGGCAAACAACTGTAAAGCATTTCCCATGCAGCTGTGCTATATACAAACAGATGTAACAAAAAATCTCTGTGAAGGTAAGGCAAGTGCTTTACTGCCTACAGTATAAGAATTCACAAGTCATATACATTTCTCAAATCAAGTAGTTATGTTACCAAGCAAGACAGCAATGTTTCTTATATGGTTATTTCTACGTTCATATGGTAAATTCAAACAAGATCACTGTTAACTTGTTCACTCAGGCCAAAACCATCACTCTATCATTATCACTTGTTCATATTCAGGAGTCCTAAACAATAATTTAAAAGCTTAAACAAAAAGAGAGCTTGAAGAAAATAATCAACCAATGTGGAATTTGTTGTCAACTAGCACGATTGCAGGCACTTGGTAATAATACAAGCACAGGCAGATTTGATATTTATATTAATGAAAATATTGCACTTAACCTTCTTTCTAACAGATGCTTTAAGTGTGTGCAAATGTGTATGTACATGTACATACAAATATTCATAGATGCCTATGCATCTATATTTCCACTTTATTACACTGTGAGTTTCCTGAACATCTTACCTGACTCTGAAATAAACACACTTACAGGACAAGGCACAGGGCTTGAAGAATCTAGAGCTGAAACTCCACATAAAATCAAACTATATTAAGATCAATAAAACAACCTAGAAACTACCCATACCAAACATATTTAAAAATTTAAAGAGCCCTCAACTACCAAAAATGAATACTTATATATTTCACATTAGCGAACAAGTGATAAAACAGAGAAGCTTATTTACTAGAACAATAACCCAAACATTCTGACAATGGGCAAAAATGTCAGCATTTTTGTTATATGATTTATGAATACAGCTGGATGCTACTACTGAAAACAATGTTGTTCATTGAATGAACTGAAGTAGACACTTAGAAGCTTTCTTGACAAACTGACTCAAAAAGAAGTTTAGTCATATGGTGGCTCCTTGCTATAGCCGTTTTAAAAATGTTATCTGGAAACAAAATGAAAAGACAAAAAAATAAGGCAGCTAGATTGTCTTGGTTCTTTACAAAAAGGAAAATTTAAATATGTTTAAAATGCAATTTCCATTTTACTTGAATACTTCCAACATATTTTTCAACAAGTATTTACTCGACTATTTTCAGCATCCAGTGCTATATGAAGTATGATGCAGCCTAATTCAAGAAGTAACAGTTAAATAGAAATATTCTTTCTCTTTTCCCCAATATAACCTTGTGAAAAGGAGAAGACAAATTTTTAGAAAGAGTTATAAATAATTAGAAACGCAATAAAATAGACATTTCTTTCAGCATCTGAAAAGTATGAAGTAGGAAAGATACGGAGTTACAGACAGACCAAGACTTAAAAGAAACCATCTAGAAGCACAAGAAAATGAACCTTACTCATTAAATTAGAGTCTGACATATCATAAAGCATACCTGCTGGAATATATGTACCAGAAGACATACAGAATTGCTGATAACTACTGTGAGCTAAGCACATATCTGTATAGAGCAGCATAACAGTCTTTTTCCCATTTTTTTGACACTAGATGTCCTGTGGTGCAGGCTTTTTGTGATATCATGTATTAAAAACTAAAAAAACCCTACATATACTTGTACAATGGGAGACAATTAATATATACAGCAAACTGCTTAAGGCAAATTCTTCTACCTCAGTAACACCCTTTTAAAATACAAAATTGATATTAGAAAGAAGTTGTAGTGGTAGTACTGACAATTTCTCTTTTAAAAAGCTTGTATCTGGTTTTCCAAAAATAATTTCTAGGTTTAAACAACGGTAACAGAAACCAAATCCTTCACAATTGGCAGTTATCTGTAATTCATATGTATTACACAGGTGAAATACATTTTTTAAAAGTGTATAAAAATTCAGTTTTGTAACCCAGAGATGTGATGGTTTTGTGGATTTCCACCCAGCACCCAGACTTGCAACTGTGTAATAAACGAAGTATGTTTTCTATGTAAATGGTTATAAACACACAGCTACTAACACTACTGCCTTGGGATAACAAAATCACTAGTGGAGGCAACTTCTCAAATCACTCCACTGAGGTCTGCTAGAGACCTTTTGTCCATAATCCTGGATGAAGAAACTATCTCAAAGGCTTATATTAATTCCTGAGCAGATGAAGTTATGTTTCTGACAGCAGTTAGATCACAGTACATTTTGATTTATGGTGCACTGTGTCTTTCAGAGCATACTCAACGTACAAATAAACTTAATTACTCACTAAATGTAATCAATTAGAAAAACCTTAGAACCTCAGTAGAACCTCATTAAACCTTAGTAGAACCTTATTAAATTCTTACTAGAAAAATATTTATAATTAAGAATCTCATATACATAATCTGCTTAGTTCACCTATTCAACACAGCCTGCTTCCTGCCCACATTTAAAGACATTCCAGTGTAACTTTACATTTACTAACAATTTACTGTGCCATAATTAGTAATTATGTCTCCACACAGCCTTTTCCAAAAGGCTCCACATCTCAGTTTGGTTTCAGTTTAGAGTGCAAGGGATTATGAGGCATCTCATCCCCAACAGGAAGGAGTTCATAGGAAGTCAACATTTTATTAACCAAGAGCCCCTTAGCCAGCTCTGTGAAAATTCTTAGACATTAAACTTCAGCAGGTGCAGGAGAAATCTAACTGCAATAGGTTTTCCTTTCAAGCCGAAATTCTACAGATACTGTCAGTGAATAGATATGCAAGCAATTAACAAAGTAACATAACTAGGACCTGAACACTAATTATTAGCATCCAAAAAACACACTAGGGAGATTAGATGCAACTAAACATAAGCCATCTCGAGCTGCTCTTGCCATCTAAGGGTGAAGAAGGGGAAACAGATAATTCAGATATCTTCTAGTACTATTTTTGGCATAAAAATGCGACTAATAAAACATTAAGCCCCAAAAATGTTCTTGACACTTGTAAATTACTTCAGCAAGACCAATACAACCTATTTATAACTTTTTCTACATTGTGATCATTGTGATTTGAAAACAGGAACATTTTTACAGATCTAGTAAAACTTTTTATTATGAAATCTGGTATTTGAGTTCTTGTGGCTTCTCCTTGAAGAACAAAAGCAATGTCAATCCATGCTTTAACGTGACAACACAGAGAAATTTTGAATAAAAATTTTAGTAATTATTTTTTATAAGACTGCAACTTTTTTCTTGGATATGGAGCAGAGTCTCATTATCCCAGATGGGGCAACAGACATTTTTAATATCAAACACTAATCCAGTAGTATTTCTCATGGTAAAATACAGTTAAGTTAGCCCTGTCCAACTGCAAGAATTTCTGTTTTGTCACTACCTTCTAGCAGCAACTGCAGTGTTCTCAAATTAAACAACAGGCCCTGTATCTTTCTGTTAACAAATTCATAAGACACACTTCATGTCTTTCAGAGATTTGACAACTACTGTACATATCCTATTTCCTTTTAATCTCCTACTCTTCTATCTTGCTCCCAACATCTCTTCTTTTAGAAAATATAACATGATACAATCTAGAAAATGTAGATTATAGAGTTTTGAAGCTTCCATATTGACACAGCATAGACTTTTATATAGTCAAATGAGGTAAGTCGGTCTGAACAAGTGCATTAACACTGCTGATTTACAGAACAACATCCAAAACCCTGTAAAACCTCAGGGGTACATGTTTGTGAAGACAGTGGTACTGAAGCTTAATGCACGGAGTACATTGTTACTTGCTGGAATACCTCACATAATGTTTTCAACACGATCAACAGGCCGTTCCTTTATCTACAGGCTAGACAACACATCGAAGTTTTTATAACACCAAAAAGTCTGCAGAAGACTTCTGAAGATTAAACTCCCAAGGACAGTAAATCAGGCACTACAAAATTGCTGCCAGGCTGTTAAATTCATTTTCACATTCAAGCAATGCTTGACTTCATACACAAAATGTAATGGTACTCTAAAGAAATAAAATATATCATAAAATGGACTTCAAGCAGGTAGACAATCATGAATTTTCCAGAGCATGAGTATATGGTACAGAATTTACATCCAAGGTTCTTCTAAAATTCTGTGCTGTATTGGTGTTTTCTAGACCAATTGGAATAAAAAGAGATTCACTTTACACTTACTTCAAGCTCTGCTTCAGGCACATCACAGTTATTTCAAGCAGCCTCTGGTCCCTTCTATTTCCTCAACCATACAGATGTTCTGAATTTGATCCAATTCCTGTTTCAGACATGCAACTGTAGGATTCTCATGCTCTTGCACTGTGCCTTGCACTGAAACTTACCTAACTCCAGTACGAAATAACATTTAAAAATCAGTGCATAGCATGCAGTTGTTTACAGAACTGCTCTGACTCTTTCCATTACATTCAGTACTACTCTGTCAATATTACTGACACAGAACACTGTCACAATAATAACCACCACCTTGTTTCAAAGACATAGATTCAGCAAAGTGGTCACACCTTTTCATAAACAGTAAGAAAACTCTGTCACTATGGTAAAGGTCATAACATAGCTGTATTGTCCAGTAAGTTCTGCTCACAGTATTTCTGTGAAGTTTTCAGATGGAAAAACTGCATGACCAGTCTATATTCACTATGGGTACCACAGCCACAGCAAGTCAGGAATATGCAAATCATCTCAATAGAAACACAAACTGTGACTCAGTTACATTTAGACGCCTAAGAAAACCAATAGAAGGAAAAAAATAATTGTGTGGAAAAGTAATGAAAGGTACTCACTTTTACAATCCTGATGTTCTCTTCTACTTACTGTACTTTTAAAGAACATTTTAAAGAGTTATTATTACTAGGATCAGATTTAAATCAGGTGTCTTTGTGCACTCAGAACAAGGTTTACTAAATCACTTTTTCTGCTCTAAATTGTAAGGGAATCTTTAAACAGAAGATTTAATTTCAGATAATCTTTAAGAAATACTTCTTAGCCTTAAACATTAGGAAACATTACAAAACAACAAGGTATTAGTGTGAGTTGAATCCAATCCTATCCATTTCAGCCTGGCAGCTACAGGACCAATGGATATTTAACAACCATAGGAAGAAAAGCACTTTCTTGCAATGTTGTGAAGTTATTGCAAAATTTTCTCCAGCAAGGTCAAATGAAGAAGCAGTCAGAATAAAACGGTAAATGCCTCAACATATCAGGAGATAAAGGACAACAGTTCTCCAAACTAGAGTCCTTGTTTGCCATTTGGGTTGTTATTCAGTTTGCTTGGTTTTAAGAAGACTGAAAACAGTCTTCTTAACAGTCTCACATTTGGAGAGCTAACAGACAGAAAGGCAAATGTAAAATACATTAGTTTCCCTGAACACTACATATATGAACTTCAACTGCAACTCTTGAAACTGCTGTTTAGATGTGTGCAGCGAAATATTTTGGAAGGAGGAATCTGTGATTTAAATAGTAAGACAGTTCTTCCAGTGTTATGTGCAAATATTTAGGATCTAAGTATTACTGGGTCTCTTAGCTTTAAATTTTGACTTTTAGCTACATGCACTGCCATAAGACCTTGGCTAGCTTCTTAACCTTTAGACGATATTTTTTGTCACCCAGATTCATGGTTTTGACTTTCTGCTTTTCAGATGAAATCCAGTATTTATCTGTCAGTCTACACTGTTCTGAAAAGCACCTTGTCACTTCAAAAAATAAAATGTCTGAAAGAGTCTGCTAAAATCTAGCACAGATAGCTTAGACCAGGACCCAAAAGGATTATGATTTTACTTTGCTTCATATGACATCAAAAGTACTACAGCTACCAGAACAATTTGAACTTACTTTAAGGCTTTTGTAACTCTACTGTTCGCAAATACCTTTGAAATTTTCCAGTGAGTTAACTGAAATCTGGGTTGTGTATCACTTACCTGAAACACTTAACTAGATGCTGCCCAATTCTGTAAAAAAAAAATGTCATCAGCATAAATTCTGATGCCAATGCATCCTGGTTGCTCGACTCAGGCCCATAGTCAAAGCCGTATTGTTTGGCGACCTAAGACCGCACAGTTTCACTATGAATGATTTTAGATTCATCATCTCATGTAATTACTCTGTGTTTCTTCATAATTTGGAAAAGATAATATTACCAGAAAAGGGAGAAACATTTCCACAATTGCTATAAGATACCATAAAATGCCTGCAAGTGACACTCTCTGATGCTAACCAGTCAGTCACATTCATTCTCCTGAATATATTTGGCAACAAATGAACTCTTCCAATTAATTATGTGCTCTAAAGATACATTCTGCAAATGAACCACATTTTAATCAGCTGATGTTTTCTATGCTTGTCTTATCAGGCAGGTAACTTTGACTCCAAAATTAATATCCAAATTGTCTAATGCAATAAGGCTCTCCTTTTTCACAAAATAAAATGTAGACTTATTAACTAAGAAAGAAAACAACTTAAGTTGTTTAAGAAAACAACTTAAAAAAATCTGTATTGTCCTAATTTTTACTATAGGCAAAAATGTCAACTTACCAGACTTGTGCTTCTTATGTTTCGCTTTCTTTTTAATTATAAACAACTTGTTCTGGATCTCAGATTTGTATGATTTGAATGGATGAAGATGAATCTCACGCTTTCTTTGCAAGTCATCAAGTTTTCTCTGTAGATTTTCATTTAGAATATCCTTCAACTTCTTTTTTTTCTTTTTCTTCTTTTTTGCCAGCGTCTTATTTAGTTTCTTTTTATTTTGCAGTAAGGTCTCTAGCACCGTTTCTTTAGCAGATTCATGGTAATTTGTGCCTTGGTTTTCATTACAAGTGCCGTTGACATGCATTTGGCAAGCTTTCAGTGTGTTCTCCTTGAATGGACTCAGCTCAGATCTTACTCTGGCCATTTCAGTGCAACCTTGTCCATTCTCCACATCTGTTATTTCTTCTGAACTAGGGTGACCACCCGTATCAACAATCTCTCCTGAAGCAATCAAGTTCCTGAAGTTCTCTTTATAACAACCGGGTTTTTTTATGTCACAAACTCTTGAAGCTTTTATTTCACAGTCAGTCTTCATCTCCTCTGTACTGACTCTAAAGCTACCTAAATACGTTCGTTTATCTGGACAGATAACTATGTCCATACTTTTCTCTCGTTCTGTCTTGGAATGACACAGCAGTTCTCTCCCAGCAGAACTGACCTCCCCATTGCTTTTGCTTCCGTATTCATGTTTTACTCTTTCCGATTTAATACGTGGCACTTTTTTAACTTTGATGGGAAGAGATGGGAATTCAGGAGCCTGAAAAGGTTTTTGTTTGTAAATTCGAACATCTGCACCACAGAACTGTGGAAAGTGAACATATGCATTTTCCAAGCAGTCATAACCAAGAATTACTTCTCTGCATTCATGGATAGGCTGACCTAGCACCGCATCCTGAACATCCTTTTGTGTTTCATATACGAAATCACAGAGACCTTTTAGCAGCCATACTTTTTGGTAGAATGGTAGCTCATGAAATGGTTTTTCCTCCAAGGGATTAACTTCTCCGAGCACTTTGAAAAACTGGGGACACAATCCAAGTTTTTCCGCAGCACCATTAGGATTGTCGGTCTGCCCCACAACAGTATACCAGTGTTGCACTTTCTTTCTGAGTGCTGCCTCCCAAGTCCTGTAGGAAAATGTAGGCCTGCGATGTAACGTTGGTCTGCGATGAGGAGGACTTAACAAAGAAGTCATTATTTTAGATAAAAAAACATTACACTGAGGCATCAGAAGACAACGTTCCAATTCATAGAATACTATTTCAGGTAAATTTAAAATCTGTTGTGCTAAACAAAGAAAATGACCAATAGCTGGAATCTCCCACATTGTCTCCATCCTTGTAGGTGCTGCTTGAGCTAAAAGTGATTTTTCCCATTCTTCTATTTCTTTCTGACTAGCTTCTTCTGCTTCTTTTCTTTCTTGATCTCTCTGCCTATTAAAAGAAATTTCATGAAAATTCAGATATTGGGTAAAGAAAAAGAAATGAGAGAGAAAAATAATCAGAATTACAGTATGTCAATTTACAGAATTACAGTATATCTTGAACTTATAAAGAGCACAGTAAAACTGAAGTTTTACTTCAGTTTGTCTTACTGTGCAGTGCAGAATGTATCAATCAAAATGGGAAATTATTGTCCTTTTTTTCTATTACCACTAGTTTAAAAAAAGGAAAAGATAAGAAAATAGCCTGGCATATATCATTAGTCTGAGTTGTTTAGATTTTCAGGTATTAAAAGAAATATATTTCCTTCCTCAATCCCTTTTAATCAGAATTAAGTATTTCCAACAAACTATCCATACAAAAATCTCTGAAACAAATTCCAAGTAAATCTTGTTTTCAAATGGTTGCTTTGTGGCTTATGTCACCTGCCTTGTACCTCCCTTCCTCACCACACAAGTATACATGTCAAATTGCTAAGTGCTTCTTTTACACACACAAGAGCCATTTTCCCTCCCACCCAAAGGTGTGTTACTAGTCATTTTGCCATGGTGGTCAAAAAAGAAACAAATATCAGGATGCACAAAGAATGTGATGGAAAATAATACCAAAACTAAATGTTTTTACATTAATTGGTTTGCCCTCACCTGAAAAAATGTATTCAGTTCTGGTGCCCCTATCTAAAAAACAGGATAGAGCAGAAATAACATGCATTCAGAGAAAGGTTATCAGTAACCAGAGGCCTGTAAAAACTTCTGAGTAATCTGGGAGTACACACAAAACACTAGCAAAAGGAAACATGACAGCAGTGCATAAACCTCTTATGACAGACTGGGAACTTCTATGGGCTTTTATTTGTAAATTCATCATGAAATTTAAGGGCAACACATGTTAGAGAAAGAAATGCTTCCATTTCAGATAATCAATTACATGTAGCTTACCATCTAAGATACAAGATATGTCAATATATTTCCAAAGCAGAAAACTGGACATCTGCATGAATCACACAAATATCAAAAGTTACCAACAGAAGGAAATTTGCTTTAACACTGCTGCACTAGTAAACTAACATTTTTGCCTGAAAGCACAACCAGATTCCAAAAGACAGGATTAGGATACAGCTCTACTTAGAGAAAATTTTTTTACGGATCATCCTAAGCGTCTTTCATTTTTTTCTCTGAAGCGTCTATCACTGGTGAAAACTATCACCTGCCTCTAACATGTGACCTACCACTGGAATTTACACATCCTTATTTCTAAATTGTGAACCACCAATTTTATTTCTTCATAAACAAGTACCAAGTAAACGCCATGTATCCATTCAAAGCATCAGTGCCTTCCAAATTCAGCAAAAGAGTAACGATAAATTAAAATGTTTCTTTTGACAACATGAAGCTGATAGTGGCTTCTAGCTTGAAGGGCATATATTTCAACCATTAACTATTGACTAGCTATCTTAACAATGTAAAAAAAGGCAACAAACGTAGCTTTGTCCACATTTTAGTATCAGCACAGAAGAAAAATGCCATGTGTATGCAAAATTACATAAAATACAGTAAGACTCTACTGAATACTTTATCTTCTATAATAAAATTAAATGTTCAGTGACTTGTTACTATAATTTGAACAGAAATTTTTAATACCACACACATGCATTCTTGTTATTTCTATATCTAGTAAATGCATAAGGACTTTTATGTTTTATGTAAAACATAAAAGCAAACAGGTCAGTAAATTCTTAACTTCAGTCTCCCAATGCAACATTAACTTAAGAATATAAAGGATGGAATATAAAGATAAAATCTCACTTTTCAGCACAAACTTCTATAAGCCATTCTTGGTGAATAAACCACTAAATTCAACAATATGACTTGCACATGTAAAGTGGGCATTATTTTTATTCTGATTGATGTTCTATTTGAATGTGCTAATATTGCATTCATATAATAAATAAAAATAAATGAAAATAATAAATAAAAATAGCTAATGTCCCAGTGACCCAGAGGAAGAAATTATATGAAGCAGAAGTGGTCTCAAATATAAATTTCATAGCAGTCTTGGATCCTACACCCTCATTCCTCCTAAATGTAAAATATACTTCCTAATAACCTCCTGCCTTTCAAAAGGTGTGAACTCTATTAATATAGTATGGCAACAAGACTAAATAGTGAGTACATGGTGAGATGGAACATATGTAGAAACAACAGCATTTCAGTATCGTTTAATAAAAAAAAGCTGTAGGCATTCCAAAAATACCATCTTGGTGAGCAGTTTCAACTTTTTACCAAGCAATAATTTAAATCAAGGTAGAATTATCAAAATAAATACAATACCCTAGATTCACCTCTGCCTAGATAAAATTACAATTACTATATAATTTTTAAGAATGTTTTAAAAGGTTCTTTAAAAAGAAAGCTGTAACTTGTTTCACTTGTAAAAAGTTCGCCTTGTTTTTAAGCTGCTGTTTTATGACAATATCTGTTGTCATTCCATTCTCAGCAGACATTCAAGAAAAAATGTAAATAATAACACACTTTCACATTTTCATTATTGAGGTCTTCCTGCTATCGTCTTTTGGAGGGCACAGCTTTCTCCTGGGATGGTTTTGAGAGGAAAAAGGGAAGTAAAGAAGGAACAGGACACAGGGCAAGGGAGCAGGGGTGAAGGAAGAGAGAAACTGGAGAGGGAGGTAAGAGAGAGACATCTGATATTTTAGTGGCACAAATATCCTTATACTGAAAAATTCTCTGGACATACATATTTAGCTTTCATGCTGACAGCAACAGTAAGAAACCCTGTTGTTGCATACTTTTATTTACATTTACCAGAAATATGTTTGCATACATGCATTGGACTTACAGTAGTAAAAAAACTATTCTAAGGTGAAGCTGATTTTTCTAGACTAACAACGGCCATATTTCTAGAACACATCTGCAGCAGTTGTTTTGCAGCTCTTGAGTGCCATCTGACCTTAAAACTCAGCAAACATGATACCCAAGTAGAGATAACACCTAAAACAGAGTCCAGACATAAATACTCTTCATATAATTTCCTCTGCTTTTTAAGGCAGCAGACACATATCACCAGCAAATTCCTTCTTGCTTGTAACAGGAAATTTCTTGGTGGGGAGAGGAGACAGAGACTAGATTTTTTTTTCGTTCTCCCACATCTAACCTTAGGTGTTGATTCACAAGTAAAAGGTCAGACACTGGAACTCTTAATGACAAGACAGAGAATTGTTTTAATTCAAAATAAGTTTCTACAAACTTTGTTTTAAAAATAAAATAGAAAATTACATACAGATTAGCAATATTACATATTATTCTAAATTAAGCCAAGATTTAATAGTCAGAAGATACTAAATTTGGAGATGCCCATATAACCTTATTTCTGTATCTCAAATATCTTAAATCATATTATTGCATACTCTATTTTTTTCCAATGGATCCAGTTAATTCCATGCTAATAAATGGAAGCATAAAGAGCAAAATTGACTATGAAAGCATACCTTATGCAACAATTTCCTTAATTAAATTACTAACTTGCAACCAGAATTCAATTCTTTAAATGTTTTAATGAAAATGTCTGAATCCCAGGATCATGTTTTCAGAGATGAAAGACACAGAACTGCCTACATGATTTTCAATAAACCAAAGCCGTACAGACACTTAATTCCCACTGAAATCAACTAGACAATTATATGCCATTCAATGGTGGATTTAAAAATTTCAGTAGGAATCTACCTTTATATTTCAGTATCTAACTAACTAGTCAATAATTACCAACAATAAAGTAATTCCACAACTATTTATTGTTAACTAATATGTAAATTAGTTGTTTTGTTACTTACTTAGCATGTAACCAAGCAGCTGAATAGAAACTCATAGAAATGTAATTAATAATTTGAAGAAGATAGTCAATTTACTGATAATTACAACAATTGAACAAAAGGGATGCTTACAAACAAGATTGACAATGAAAGTAAATCAGATGTGGTCATGTATGTACTTTGGTGGGGGGAAGTCCTTTTGCTGCTGTACAAAAACTATTAGTAGCAAAATAGTGAAATCAGCTTTGCAACAATATCTTGTCAATTTTTACATGTTGAGTCTACCATTATGAATATGTCACTTGGGGAAAATTACAAAACATGACATAAAGAAAAGTGAAACTGATTGTGCAATAAATGGATAAATTACAAGAAAAAGAGAACTCTCAACAAAGGATACCTATATAACAAAAGTAACTAAAAGATTTGGAGTAGGACTTCCCTGAAGTTAACTGCAGAAGAGAAGACAAAAATCCCACTTCAGAATATTCTTCCAAAACATGCAGTTGAAAAAACGCTTGCAAAATCAATTTTAAGGATTTTGTGGGAAATAAATAAAAAAAAAATTAATTATTTAATCTACTAATTTAATTTGTGTTTTATTTTTATTTCTATACGATATACATGATTACATTTATTTATATGTTTGACTATTTTAAATTTAATTTTGGTTTTATTTTATTCTCATCATAAGATGCCTGTGTCTTATTAAAGTATCTAAACATCTAAAGCAAAGAATTATATATAAACTTGGACTTCAACAGGCAATTTCTTTAGATATGAGGCTAAGTTTTATAGAAAGGCCCTCCATTTGCAGTCTTACTTTTCTGGGACTGAAAGCACGCAACTCCTAGACATTCTAAACTAAGATAATTTATGGCTACAAGCATAAATTACAACTACAAGCATACTGAGTCACCCACTAGATGGCCAGAAACTGAGCCCTTTTTTTATTTTCCTGATAACTCATCTGAAAGTTGGGTGAAGAGCAGATGCTGCCTATCCAAACACAACTGTGCCAGTGCTGTGCTCTCCGACTAAAATACCCAAGGCTGCAGTCTTCCATATTGTTTAGAAAGTACCTCTTCCATGGCAACCTCAATGTGTTTGATTTTGAAAGAAAACAAAAAAATGTAGCAGAATAACCATTTTCTCTTCTTAATAACATAATACATACTTTAGCAATAAGCCAAAGTAAGTTTAGAAAGTTGCAATACATTTTCAAATAAAAATAGTGCTGAAAGTATATGCATTTATATGTGCACCACTTTGAAAATTTATATATACTGTAAAATGTGATCTTCACTGGAAATGTGTAACTAACTTTATAGGCCTTCCAATTTCGAAGCCCTCTTCATAAAAGTGCTCAGAAAAGGTATTTTTGGAACATTTTTGGTGAGCTGGAAACAACTGGTACAGAGAGGTCCAAGTTACTTTGAAAACATGGTGAGATTAAGAAATAAAACTGAGAGAAGATATCTGAAGCATTACTACTTGGAGAGGTCAATAGAGTCAAAGAAATACTAAACCAGCTCTCTACTGACAGATTTTTATTGCTTAATAAGTGGTACAGTTCAAAATTTTAGGGTGTAGCTGTGGTCTTTTTCTGTTATTGTGGAACATTCTGTAGAATCAACCATCTTTTGCCCAGGATCTGGGACTTTGGAGTATATCCAAATACATGGATTTAACAGTTAATTACTACAGTTTTGCAGCAATGTACTTAAAACAGGTGTATGAAAGCCTAATTTTTATTTTGTTTGGTAAACTGTTCTACAGATTTTATCAATGAATTAAAATCCAATCAAAATATCCTTTTTCATAACATTGTTATCAAGTTCTGAGTTCTAGAACACAGAGCAAAAATCAAGAGAATTTTACCAAAGAAACAATAACCCTAGTGATCTTTAGTTTTTTTTTGGCCAAGTGTGATTAGAAGATTAGTGGATTAGAAGAAAGAAGAAAGTTCTACAGAAGAAAAAACAGTCTAACAGTTAAGTCAGCCATATAGCTTCAAATCTGCTGAAAATTAAAATTACCTGCAAAATTAAAAGTGAGCTGGTTACATATGGGAAAAAGTCTACAAAGCTGTAAGTTTTGAAAAAAGCTAGAAACATTTTGCTTCCTGAAGCAAATACTGTCTTACAATTGTGTGCCATGTTTAGACACAGTCACTCAAATTACTGTTAAAGTAAACAAACTTATAAGCTTCATTTTCCTCAAAGTAAAACATATTAAACATTGCCCAGAATTATATAGGTCTTAAATTTAAGAAGACCACAAAATGTCAGAGTTATTTACACATACAGTCTAAAATGTTACCTAACTGACAAGCTGAAATGCCACATCAGTGAGGTAACAGCAGAGGCACTGGCAGAGATAATTTGCTTCTGGCTATCAGTGAGAAGAAGTGACAAGATCATGGAATTAGACTGTAGTTAAGCATTCTGGTAGTTTTTAATCTAATTATTGCATGAAAAACTGTCCGAGGATACATATGATAAACCATAATGCACTAGGAGGAAATTACTGTGGATGCTTTTAGTTTATATTAGAAGTTTTGCTACACTAAAATAAGAGCAGCTGTAATTTAATTCAAAACTTAAATGACCTCTGCAATTTTTCAAGAAAGTGGTACTAATTTGTTGCTTTGTGTATGCGTGCATTGAAGTAATAAACTTAAGACCACAAGAGCACCACAACATTTATTTACCTAAAAAAGCCATAAAGAGCTAGCCTCTTTAGAAAACTAGGAAGACACAATTATTTAAAATTAGAATGTTTTTCTTATTACCTCTTTTCCTCTTTTGCTCTCAGTTGCTCCTCTTGTCTTAGAACCTGAACCATCACAGATTCAAACATGCCTGTTGACAAACCTACTAAATTGCGAGGCATGGAACGACGTCTTGTAGAAATGCATGCTGCTGTTTTCTCATCCTCCTGCCCATAGCATCCTCTAGATGTTACAGCTAATGATGTTTTCTCTCTTAAATGCCTAGAAGAAAAAAGCAAGCCAATTCACAACTATGAACTGCTGTACCAGCGGCACCTAAATGCCTAGCCTAACAACCATGGATTGAGCATGTTTACTCAGGAAAAAAAAAACCACAGCTTTTTTATCACCTGCCATTTTTTCCACTTTGAAAATTCCTTTATGAAATTTTAAACTTAAAGCCAACCCACTAATATCACCTATGTTTTCACACCAGTTAAAAACTGAATATTTACCACAAGTTACTAAATGTTATTTGGAGATGTAATTCTCTACCCTAATCCATAAGTATTTGGAAAGAGAAAACTTCCACAAGACCTAAGATAAGAAAGTATCCTTTTTAGCAGATACCTAAAAATAGGGGACTGGGTGGGGGGAAAGGTCTATTAGTTGGTTCAGGCTGGGGAAGCATACATTAAGAACTGGTTTCATCCTATTTAAAACTACAAAAACTGAAAGACAAAACATTATAAATTTGTCTGCAAAGTTACATTTCTCCTTACATTGTTTCAAAATACTCCATTAAAACTTATATGGGTTTTTCACAATCTGTGAAAACATTTGAGGGACAGGGGAGAAAAATCCAACCTTCATTCAAAAGGAACCTCCATTCTAATGTAATTTAATGTGGCTTGTAGTATTCAGGAATTATACAACCAATATTGATTGATTCCCTTGAATCACTTGAAAGGGATCATTGACCTAAATACTGCTCTGTAATGACATAAGAACCACTGCTCCAAGAAGTAGTTCTTCAATTTCATTTTACAAATAAAATTATGTTAAACACTTCAAAAAATTTTGTCTAATTAAAAATTGTAAAAGAACTTTGGGACTTCGAGGTTCCATAATCCTTTATACTTAGAGTTCCTAGAAACTTTTATTAAGCTAGTGCAAACAGACACAATGAAAAAATCTTTACAAATCTCCAAAGAGTTAATACAAGACAAATTCACTATATACTGAGGCAGGATTATCTTTAGAGAGTTCAGTATTTCCTAATATTTATCTGAAAAAGACTGTGCATTGAATGGAAGAACGACAGGAGCAACTGAATTTATTTTTTAGTAAATCCCTATATTGCTATTTGAAAACATAAAATCTTCCAAGTTGAATTTGGTTATTTATCTACCAGCAGTAACCCTATCAAAACCAGGAATTTTGGTTTGGTTTTTTTTTAAATCAGGTTTTACTTTAGCAAACTAGGAACGTTCATGCCCCACTACGTTCAGCTCCTTCTCTTCTACTACCAGACTGTCCCAAAACTGCTGTTACACAGAAAAAGTTTCAAATATACTGTTGCTACAGCAGCACTGAATACATTCACTCTGCTTTCAGGTGACTTCTGCACCACTTTCCTGAAGTGTTCTTCCTACGAGAGCAACATTCTTACCAGATGGCAGGTCATGATGTGTGTCACCAGCAAACTTAAAGCTGATGGACACACACAGCTTTACATATTTCCCAACACTGCTCCTTCTTCACCTTCATCCATAACCAAAAACACCTCTTGGTTTTTACATGCAGAATACTATGTCATTCAGAAGACCGGTGGGGTTTCACTGTAAGAAGCCACCCTGGTTTTCTGATAATGACTAAACTATGCCTACGACAAACTCATGAGAAAGCATGTACTTCAATTGTGATTTAAACTGGGCTTTCTATTATATAGTTTGAGAGCTTTCTATGTTTCAGCTGCTTTGGCTGATAAGGAAGTTCCTGTCAAGGACTTACATTTCAACTTACCGCGATTTCCATTTTGCCATTTAAGACTATAGTATGTCAAGCATTGTCTCTCATGCTATGATTATCAAAAAATACAGCATTTCAAAGCAGGTAACTTCAGCTTAATATTTTATTCCTACATATTTTAAGGGCGATAAAAATTTCACAGATTGTAAAAATAACAATTTCAAAGAGCCAAATATTCATACAGTTGCAATTTAGGCAGTTTCACGACAGAATAAAATAAAGAAAGAAGCATTTGACATCTTGGGTAAACAAGCATCCCTCCGTGTTCACAAAAGGCTTCTTTCTCAAGGAAAATCTTAGCCAGGAAATGCTGTGCTCTATTTGGCATTTTGAGGTTTGGAATTTCCGAAGCGTTTTGAATTAAGATTTGAATAGTTCCCAGTTGGAAACGTTAATCTTCATGAAAGTATTGGAAGTTCCAGTGTCCCTTCTGTTGTGGGGTTTTGTTTGATGCTTGTTTTCTTTTAGCCGAATTTTTACGTAAAGAAACACACCCTCCTGTTCTACTTTAGGTAAAGAACACGCGGCACGGCCCCTATAGTTTTCTACACCTACCGGGATAGCAGCGCCAACTTCTGTTCCAGCATCATCTCCAGCTTCTGGGCCTGTTTGGAGAGCCAGTGATCCACACCGTGCAGCCGATAGCAAGTCTCCAGCATGAGCCGGAAGTCACACACGAAATCTGCTATCCCTGTGTACTGCCCACTGGAAAATTTCTCTTCCATTTTCAACAGCCATATTCCAGCCGGCAACTGCTGCAAGGACTGGCTGCTCTTACGGCCCAAGAGGGAGCCAGAGCCCTCTTCCCCGAAAAATGCCTGATCCGCGAGGGGCTTCAGGAAGGGCGCCGTCAGAGGCCGGTACTTCTCCAGCAGGAACTCGCGCAGGATGCGGTACCCTTGCTGCAGCTCGGGATTCAGGCTCTGCTGCCAGACAGCCTGCTCTCCCTCATCATCTGCCTCCTTCTCAGGCTCCTCCATCCCACTTCCATGGGCCGAGGGCCGATCCGCCGGGAGATCTCCGCCGGATTCCATGTCTCCCGCCCCGGGCCCGTTCTCCGGCACCTGCCGGGGACCGCGGCGCTGCGCCTCGCCCGGCCGCCGCATCCGTACCGGGCTCACCTGCGCACACAGACACCGCTCAGTGCCCCGCCGGCCCAGGGGGCGGGACGCGGCCCCCGGCGGGGAGGCACCGACTGGGCTGGCGCACGGCCCCGCCCGCCCGG
>VZSE01005850.1:0-38013 GCA_013398275.1 Promerops cafer | reverse complement strand
GCAGCGGAGCGCCCGCGGTGGCGTCCGGCGCCTGTTGGGATGTGACGTCATCAGAGGGCGCCCAGCTCGGAGCTGGCGGGGGCGACTTAGGGGCGGCCGGGGCGGGGCGGGGCGGGACAGCGAGCCCCTCACGGGCGGCGCGGGTGGCCGCGGCAGCGTGCACCGGCCGCGCAGAGCTCTACTGCTGTGCTGCTGCGCCTCAGAGATTTCTGCCACGTAGCGTGTCTGTCGTCTGGTGTCAGAGGTGTGCCACCACAAGTGTTCAGCCACCGAAGCGAGGCAGCAGCTCGCCAGAGCACTCAGGTCTATACTCGGTGCTGCCCGACTTGCCTTAGGAGTTGTTGCTTTGTGAGGGAAAGCTGCTACTAACGATGCCGTCCTGGCCTGGGGTGCACTTGTAGTCCTCTCACGTTTGCCCTCACGTTCGTTCCAGTCCTGCTCACTTCTGTACGAGATCCTAAGGGACGTTGCCCGGGCGTCAGGGAACTCCACAGCTGTAGTTGTCTCCACAGCACTGCAAAGCACCTGGAGCCACACCTCTGTATGTGGTTTTGGTTTTATCCTCTTCACATTCGTAACTAAATGAAAAGCTGAGGGCACCCTGCTGAGAGAGAGCGAGGGGGAGAGAATGAATGTAAGGGAGCAGGAAAAAAGCCCTCTACTTCTGTAGGTGCATTCTTGTTCTTCAGAGATCACTCAAGAGACCTTGCTTGCAATGGAATTCTCTTAATGGTAATAAATGCCTCCACACAGTAGGAAGGTGGACCTGCTTGGAAGGATCATTGTGCATTGAGACTGTAGTATTCCATGCAATAGTTAAACCCAAGTGCAGCCAGCACAGGATGGCCTTCAGGTCTGCATTGT
The DNA here is from genome assembly GCA_013398275.1 of Promerops cafer. Taxonomy (NCBI): domain Eukaryota; kingdom Metazoa; phylum Chordata; class Aves; order Passeriformes; family Nectariniidae; genus Promerops; species Promerops cafer. The sequence continues at coordinate 37,149 of VZSE01005850.1, read as the reverse complement.
GCTGTGCGTATCCCACAGCCACAGGATAAATTCAGGCAGAACACTGTTAGAGCAGCTGTGGGCAGCTCCCACACTGTACTGGCATCTTTATGACCTTGCGTCTGTCTAAAACTGCAGCCAGAAGTCCTTATGCAAACATCCTCCCTGACAGTAGAAATGATGAATAAAGTTGGGTTTTTTAAGGAAATCCTCTTAAAGCTTGGATGACCACAATGGAATAGCCCTTCCACAGACAGTCTTTGTGATGCACCCTCATTACAAACCCATTAGATTCTGTACTGCTCATGGTTTGTGGGATCTGAAATGCTGTGGGATAACAGTTCTCTGTTTCCAAAATTGCATTTGAAATTATACTTTGCAGAGTCTGAATGCCTTTCTTGTACTGGGACCATAAGGACCAGTATATCCTGTTGCAAAACAGAGGGAATGCTGTGTTGTGTTTTCTTTAAAAACTGATCTCAGGAATAGTGTTCATCTTGTCTGAGTCCCACTCCAAGCTGAAGGTGGAGGGTCATCATCAGAGGAACAGGAGTGGTGGAGAGATTCCAGCAACATGTGTGGAGGTTAAATCAGCTGTAGGAAAAACATAACTGAAGAAAGCAACCATTCAAGTAACAGTGGGAATTTCTAGTATAAATTAAATAAAACTAGATGAGGCTGGCAGCTCTTTTAGAAGTTTTGTGCCTGTTGGATGTCTGGCCTGCAACACTCACTTCCTGGCTCATTTATACGCTCTGCAACAATGCCTGGTAGCTTAATAGAAGTTTTTGCTTCTTGCTATATGTGTGGCCTTGCTTTGAGAATATGAGAACTTGTAGTCATAATTCTGCATACAATTCATAGGCTGAGTAGCCACAAAATGTGTTCAGAGATTTTGTTGTGATAACATCTCAGATCTCCTGTCAAAAATTTAACTTTTATGGTGATTAAAGAAATGAGAATATCGAGTTTACACTCTGAAATTAAATTTCAGTGAAGAAAGGGCCACATATGACAGAACAAGATAATATCTTTTATTGGGAGCTCTGACTTGTATCACCAAAATATTTGAAAGAGGATATTTTTTCTAGGCATGCAATCAAAGTAGGCTAAAAATAATTTTTAAAAAAGTATTTTACTGGGAAGCATCATTGTATCGATCTATAAGAATTTTTTTGTATTTTCTTGTGTATTAAGGAAAATACATTGTATTCAAGGAATTCTGTGGCGCGCTATCAATGTACTGCCTGAGTCTTGCCGCACGAGTGCGCTGTTGAATAAATGCCGTGTACCATTCCTGCCTTAAATTAGAGGTAACACTCCCATCCCACTGTAACCAGGGAAGAACTGCTGAAGCAGAAGCAAACATTTCGGAAAACCTGTGAAAATGGAGTTTCGTTTTACATATTCGGTGTTAATACGAGCTATGACTCACATATCAGAAAAACCATCCGACCAAACAAACACAAAAAACCCTCAAAAAAACTTTTCAGAATAAATAGAGCTGATAAATATTTATGGAGATGTAAATTGCAATTTGAAATGAAATTACAATTTCTCTCCATACATCTGAATTGGATATACAATTTTTGTAAAATGGCATGATAGAGATCTACATATATTTTAATAATAAAAATAGTTGCCAGTGTGGATATGCATGATCTTCTCAAAGAATACTACACTGAGTGAGTGCCTCTGCCCTCATGTTATCACAAAAACAGCAAGAAATTTTGTCATTATGGTTTTATCCACAGTGTCTTAGGTGGGTTGAGAACAGTGCTAATGTCAAGTGGATAAAGATATACCATGAGAAAGAAATGTGAGATATGCTTGGGAAAGAGTAATCTTCCATCTACAGTTCACAAAGGACAGGATGATTTAGCAAAGAAAAAGAGACAACTGTCAGACGTGACCAGTATCCTTCACCTCTAATGTGATTTTTGAGTGACAGAGCATTAGCAGGTCATGGAGGTCACATTCAGGCATCTAAAGTAAAGAGAATATCTCAGCCTGACCATGAAAGCACCTGCAATTTCTACAGACACCCAATGCCAATGTAAATAATTAGTCTCTTCCTAAACCTTCATTTGGGTATAAGTTTTTATCATATGCTCTAACTGGATACTTTGTCTTCATATTTGCTTTCAATCTGAAATAAGTGTTATTAAACCACAAAAAAGTTGCAAATATTATATAGAATAAGAGGATGAATAGCTAAGCAAACCCCAGCTGTTTTAAATCCCTGAGTTACTTGTGGCCATTTTCTACACGCAACAAGATTTTATATGTGCATTTTTAGAGAGTTATATATAACTCTCAGAAAATGTATAAAATATATACAAAAAGAATATTTTAGTCTAAAGTTATTAAATCCAAAGGCCCTTTAGTTTTTTTCTGTCCTATAGACAAGAGAACTATAGCATTTTTGTAAAAGAAGATATTACCACCCTCAAAGAATCATTTAGGCTGGCAGAATTATAATAGTCGAATTAGGGCCCTGAAGAGCTGTTTTCTAACAGGTCAGAGCTGCCTGTTACAGGGTGTAGAATGAAAAAAGAAGGCTGGAATATTTAGGAAGAGAAGTAAAATTGACAGTTTCTTTTTGTGAAGGCCTGTATTTCTGTACCTTGAAATCACATTCTCTGCTTCAGGAGTAGTAAAGGGGGATTAAAAAGTACCTTACACCTTCAACTTTAGGTTACGCTTCACAAATCAGAAAATAATATTTTTTTTATATAATACACATTCACTCAGTGTATTATTTTCTTCTAGCAGCGTCATAAATAGTGACTGAGTGGCTCCCATTTTCCTTCATTCTGCTTCTTCTGTTTCATACAGTAAAGCCAGGAGTCCAAAGTGCAGGTTTCTGCTCCTGATGACCTCCATGGTGACATAGAATATAGCCCACATTAAGGGTCCTTAGAACTCTTCTGTGAGGTGAGTGGATTAGCATTGCCACCAGAGCCTTTTAAACTGTATGCTCAAGTATTTACATGTTCCTTCTGGTTACATATGGTAATGGTAAATAAAATGATCACCAAACTCTAGAAAACACTATCAATGTGCTTTCCAGTTGCAGGTCTGCCACCTGAAGTTTCCTTTTATGAGATGCACAAAAATTCTTGGGAAAGAAACAGGAGCTCTGGAGTGTGAAGAAAATAATCAGTCTTTGAAATGTTTCAGATGAGTTATTCTGCTGATCTTTTTCATCCTCTCTCATGTGCCACCACCTTTACTTGCATCTTTCTCCCTCCTAAGAATACAGTGCTACTTTCTAGTGCCAGTGATGTCCTCATTGCCAATTAGAATACAAACAGAGACAAAACAGTCTTTGAGTTCTACACTTTAGAGACATTCCTCCCTTTTTGAGTCCTCAAAGCTGTAAGCTGGTTTGCATTCAAGCTTCTGCAGCATATAGTACTGAAAAAGTACAATTCTCCTTAAAATGAGTCATTCTCAACAACTTAAAGCAGAATTAAAATTTTACAGTATGTTACAATGCATCAAACATCCATTCTCTAACAAAGACCATTAATAAGTATTTTTTTTAATTGACATGACATGCTATGATCCAGAATTCTGTCATGAATTCTTTTTAGAACTAGAGAAATAATAAAGCAATTGAGCACATTCAAATGTTTTTTCTTGATTCCAGATGGCCTTTGGAATCCTCTGCATGAGAACTGTATGGAGACGAATGCTGTAGGATGCCCAGGGACTTTGACCACTAATGCCTAATGCAGCTAGCTGCTGCAGGAAGTGGAACAGCAGGAATCAACATGATTTCCTGCCCAACCATGCCAGACCACCAGCAGAGAGAGACCTTCCTGCAGAGGATACAGGTTGAGAGCTAGGAATGCAACATGAGGGAATGATTGTGCCAGATAATCAAGTAGGGTAAAACATCTAATCTCTCTGGTTCTGTAATGAACTCCAGAGTTCAGATCCCTTGTTGGTTGCCATTTACACCTGACAGCTGGATGTCCAGTACATACAGGCTGATAACTAGGTCCTTAGCCAAGCTGAAAGAATAACTGATGAGATCAGGCTGCAATATTTCATTTAGCAATGTTTGTCAGTCTGTCTGCTGTTCAGCTGCTGATGTTCACAGAACTTGAAAAAATATGTATTTTTTTCAACTAGGCTTTCTCCTTCCACACCCTTGCCAAACTTAGTCAAAATTATCCAGCAGATTAAAAAGTGGCTCGAGAGGACAGACAGATAACACAACTACATGTTTTCTGTCCCTTAGAAAACTTAGCAGGAACTTAGTAATCTCCAACACTGTTTATTTTCACTCTGCTCTCTGTAATTTTGCAACACAGGAAAGGCAACAAAATTGTTTCATACAGACCTAACATTTATCTATGTGACAGGTTTTGCAATTATACTTTATAGTGTCTAATTGCAGACCTGAAGCTGGTTTTTTCATCTTTGTGGTATTATAGTAATGGCAATTATTTTCCCTTCCCAATGCTGCAGAGTGGAGAAAAAATACAAGTATATAATTTTCATAGCAAAGAGAGATTTTGACTAGGTACAGAGATTAAAATGCACAGGGAGTCAATGTTTGGATGACTGGGTCATTTGTTCCATTCACTGCCCATTCTGTTCCTTTATAATCATTAACTGTAAAGACTGTATTATTCGGTATCTGAGAAGACAAATCATGCACAAGGGCTAAAACTGTGTTCACACAGATATGAATGTCTGCTTCTGACAGGGGAATAGAGAACTCCTCCAAATATGTTCATGATATCAACAGTGCTACAGTGTGTGTTGTATGTCACTGTTCCTGGTGGATGATGTTAAAGAAAAGAATCTGTGGTAATGTGTAGTCACCTTACACGTAGACACACCTTACACATAGGGCACACCTCAAGACAACTCTTATATGCTACTGTACCAGTCCATCAATGAGGAAGAGTAGAAAGACTGGGCAATATTTGAAAAGTATAAATTAAAAGGATTATCTGTACAAACACTGACTCTTGTTTTGAAGTGTTGTCAAAAGTTACAGGAATCTATCCGCAAAATTTGGTTAGAATGTAGCAGTCCTTTGTTTCATTCAGCCACATCTCTTCTATACATCTGGTTTTATTCTATATTCAAAGAGAAAATACAGTTGTTCCAAAATAGGAGATTTAGAAAAGTCAGGGTAATTAATTAATCTATATATACCCCATAATATTTTCTTAATATTGATTTCACAGAATAACAGTATAATTGAGGTTGAAGCAGATTTCTGTGTGTCTGTTGCCTCCATGCCTCCATGCTTGAAGTGGGGGCAAACAGAGCTGCTTGCTCAGGGCCTTGTTTAGTTGGGTTTTGAGTACCTTCAAGGATGGAGGCTCCATGAAAGGTTTGCATGCAATAAAGACAAACCACTGTAGTCCAAGAAGGCATCCTGACAGCCTCTGTATTTTCCTCATTTGCAGTTAATGTGCATGGATCATAGCACCCCAGGATGTTAGAATTATAGACCATCCTGAGTTGGAAGGGACCCACAAAGATCATTCAGTCCAACTTTGGGCTCTGCTCAGGACATCCCAATAGTCACACTATGTGCCTGAGAGCTTTGTCCAAATGCTTCATGAGCTCTGTCAGGCTTGGTGCTGTGACCACTTCCCTGGGGAGCCTTGTCCGCTGCCTAACCACCCTCTGGGTGAAGAACATTTTCCTGATATCCAGCCTAAACCCCCCTGACACAACTTCAGGCCATTCCCTTGGGTCCTGTAACTGGTCCTGTCACAGTGAAGAGATCAGTGCCCATCCCTCATCTTCCCCTTGTGAGGAAGTTGTAACTGCCATGAGGTCTGGCCTCAGTCTCCTCCAGACTGGAAAGAACAAGTGACCTCAGCCACTTGTATGGCTTCAGTATATTACTGTCTAGTGGACCCCTTTTGCTGAATGCCTTTTGTGGTCCTGTGTGTCCCCTAGCAAGTGAAGGGAGATAATCTTTTGCCATCTCAAGCTCAAGAGGCGTCATCCTTCTCTTATTCCAAGAAACACAAAAAATAATATAACCCTTAATGAGTAAAAGACATTTACAGTAACATTTGATGTAAGAACTCTAGACTTAGAGGAATGTTAAAAAATAGTAATTTAGCATTGAAGGAGAAATAGTTTTCATTTATACACGTCACTTTTCCCTTTTGTGTGTATGTCTTTAAGAAAAAACTTCCAAAAAAATATAGATTTTTCAGCAGTGGCCAGTATAGACATTACTATGTCATAAGTCTTCTGTTGTAAAGAGAGACACATGAAAGTTTAAATAAGTCCCCACTCTTTTCAGTAGTAGAGGTCTTCACTGCACATAGAACAGAATTATTTAATGACAGTTTGGAAGTACTGGGAGTAATAGATAGGCTACAGTAGGCTCTGTTTAGTCTTTGCCATGCCATATTAACAGGATGCGAAGCAAGATTAAGTTGGAAGTTAAATGCTCATGTTATAATGTTCTTAGAATATGAAAAAAACCCAACAGTTTCCAAGAAAAATGCACTGATAGACTACCATGTCAGTTTCTGTCAGTTAGAAAATATATTACTGCTAAATATATTTAGTTTGGTTTTTTATACCTTTAGGGGAGAAAGACCTCAGTGTGAAGAAAAACAAGAACTTCTCATACAAATGTTGATATATATTCTGGACCTTAGAATAGGAACCCTATACTCTAAATTAGACCTAGCTTTTTTGAGCTGACATCTCCAAAATCTGAAAACCCTACCTTGCACAAGCTATTTTAATGTTTTCAATCACTTTCACTGAAAATATTTAGAAAAGGCTTTCTTCACACTATTATTACTTGTAATCAACCTTTTCCCCAATGTAAATCTGACTATATACTGGAGTCCAAATTATAAATATCTGATCTTTTTGTGTGGTTCAGTCTATTGGCTATGTTCCATGTTTTTTCCAGCTTGAGAGATTTTGAATTAGATCTCCTGTAAATTGTTGGCAAATTAAATGGCTGGTAAGATGGCTGTTATTTACTGTATGCTCAGAATTATTCATGCAGTAGCAGGTGGTACCAGGAAACCTTTCCTTCTGCTCTTTTCTGCAAATATTTACTTTTTGCCAATGAATATCTAAAACCAAAAAAACCCCAAACCAGTTGTAGGCAGCTCTTTTTCTTGCTAGATCCCATGCCGATAGTTATACATAAAATATTTTTTTAGTAATTTCATTGATGTTTTTCTCTCTCACTGTTTTCTAGAGGTTGTTGCCTTTTAAGGTAATTTAATATGATATACTAATTTGAATTAGAAGAGAATTTTGGAAACCTGTCCTGTGATGTACTGAACCTAATGTTGCAGCTGTAGGGATACAGTTATTAAGAGGGGTCCATGACCAATGAAATACATTTACTCTAATGGTGAAGCTTGGAGAAGAAAAGCAAGCAAGCAAGCAAGCAAAGAAAGAAAGAAAGAAAGAAAGAAAGAAAGAAAGAAAGAAAGAAAGAGTGTGAGATTGAGAAAGGGAAAGTGAGACATAGGTGCCAGGAATTAGGGGTGGGGCAGGCAGTGTTGGAAAGAGACAGAGAATGGAAAATGCTTTCCAGTGGCCAACCTACAAGAGAAGTGTGCAGGGCTGCCCAGATGAGTGTCCTCCTCTTTCACTTCTAACATGGATTCTTTTCATCCGGGTCTGCACAAAATCATCTTTAGGCTTTTCTGCTATTGGTGCTGTTATTGCTGATCGGACCAATAAAACAATAAAGTTTAAAATAATCTGTAAAGGTTAAGGTGGAAGATCGGCTGAAATGTAGCTTCATCCTCAGTATTTCTATGGCTTAATCCACCCAGATTGTATCAATTACAATTAGCTTTTGTGTGTGTGTGTGGCTGCTGATGGTGTATGTTGTTATTTAGCTCCTCAAGAGTAGTGCTGATGTAGCACATTATGATGTTCCTACAGGTGCTCCTTTAATGTAAGAGATTGTTCTGTGCTATGGCTATAGGGATGGCATACTTATACCTGGAATTTTACCTCTTGGCCCAGGTACATGTGCAGCCTGCAAGCATGGTTCATGTGATATGCTGTCTACATTTTACAACCTGTATCCATCTGCTCCTTACTAAAAAATGCAGCTGCAGCAGCAGCATCAAATCTTGACTCAGTATAGCATCTGAACCACTGTATTAAAACAAATCAAAATGTTTTTGCCACATAATATATTTCTCCTTGCATTTGTCCTTGTTGTGGTTTAATCTGGAAGGTAGCTAAACAGCTGTGGGCCCACTTTCCACCACCACCCTTCCCCTGTGTACCCTCCAGCTTCTTGTACCCCAGATTCCTCACTGGTGTGGCAGTGGGAGGACCTGAAAATTCCTTGAGTTAGCGTAAATACCACTTAGTAAAATCTGAAACATCGGTGTGTTATCAACATTATTCTTATCCTCAATCTGTCACTCAGTACTATACCAACTAGGGCAAAAATTAACTCTGTCCCTGAAAAAAACAGCAATATCCACTCTTTATTATGTGTCATTTATATCATGTCCAGGTTCCACTCTTCCCAATGCGAAGGAATTCCCAATGGGCTCCCAATTCCCTGTCTTCCAACACATACATAGAGATATCACTCCCTTAGTCTATGGGTCATCCCTCTGAAATGTCCATTGAGTAAAATTAGTCCATGGCTTCAGGCTTCTGTCATAGTAGACCTGCAGGGCTGGAGAGATGGTGCATGGTATTGGATAATATCCGTGATAAGTCCATCCCTCATTCACAAACCCATTTGTATGTTGCATCTCTTCCTTGATGGCCTAGTGTGTCATGGCCCACTGAGCTACCTATCTTCCTCTACTTATCTTTCAGGCTACCTTGTGATAGCCCCATTTTGGAGCAGTCTGCTTCTTGATCCCTCTTAGAGGCAACTCCTTTATCCCTTATTAAATGTGTCCACTTCTCCTTGCATACAAGGGCAGATAATACTGGCACAGGTTGGTTGTCTGGCTCAGCCATGGACTCTGTCACTTTGCTCTCAATCCCAGAGACCTTCCCTCCCTGCAGTGGGCACTGAGCTCTGTTGAGCAGGGCTCAGTCAGCCCGGACCAGGCCACAGCACATTGCAGTGATTTGTGTCTCTCTGGAATTATCTGGTGACAGCTCATCTTTTCCAAATATTTTAATACATTTTCTTGTATTCTGCACCTTTTCAGAGGTGAAGTTCCAAAACACTGGGAGGTGCCCACTGTCCTAGGCACTTGCCCATCCTATCCCACTCTCCCTGCCACTCATAACTATCCAGCCTTAGGACAGATCCCTGGGTGATGTTCTCACCTAGTTGTGTAACCTTACATAAGACCTGAGACACATTCATGCGTCATAGCAACGCAAAGGTGCTGGTTTGGACACCCTGGGTATACTTTCCAAGAGCTGTTGTAACTCACCTGGAGGAGAAGGGAAGGATGGCAGAGGGTGTCATTCCCATGGATGGGCCCTTGGAGCTGTAGTTAGGTGTCATTCCCAACAGGTAGCTCCTGCTGTGCGGGCGCAGCGGCAAAGCCAGCTGCCCGTACTGCCTCAGTCCTGCCAACAGGCATCTTATCATACCAAAAACCCATGTCACAAAGCACAAAAACATCATAACTTTAACCCAGAGCTGAGAAATGACACAATGTGGAGCACACACAGCAAGTAAAGTGTTACGTAATGCAACTCGGAGAACACACAACAGCACTGAGATCAAATAAATCAACATTGTGGCCAGCAGCTATTAAACCAATGCAATAACAAATATCATAACAAATTTGTTTTAACATGTCAGAACGGTGGTTATCTTAAAGCTTCACACCCATGGGTTGGGTGCCAAAAGGGACTGTTGTGGTTTAACCCAGCAGGCAGCACCATACAAACCACTTGCTTACTTCCTTGTCACCACTCCAGGATAAGTAAGAGAACTGGGGGGAAAAACCATAAAATTCACCCATTGACATAAAGACAGCTTAATAGGCCAGAAACAGGAGGGGAAACAAAAATAACTATCATTAAAAAATTAGGATATACAAAACAAGTAATGCACAATGCAGGTGCTAGCCCCCTGCTAGCTGATACACAGCCAGTTCCCAAGAAGTAGCCCCCAGCCAGCTTTATCTGTAGCTGATATTACTGAGCTTTACACCATAGAGTATGGAATATCCCTTCAGTCAGTCAGTCAGTCAGTCAGCTATATCACCTGTGTCTCCTCCCAGCTACTCATGTCTCCCAGCCTCCTCACTGGTGATGTGATGTGAGACGCCGAGAAGTTCTTGTCTTAATGCTTAACACTTCACCCATCAGTGTGTTATCAGCATTTTTCTCATCCTAAATCTAAACCACAGCATTATACCATATACCAGCATGAAAATTAACTCTATCCCACACAAAATTAGGACAACTGTATACCAAAAGGACAATCTTACATCATGCCATTTAGAAACTTCCCCACATTTTGAAGACTATTTGGGTAATAGACAAAGACTTGAGATTTCAAAGTATTATATTGCTTTGTCACTAAATACATGTTTTAATAAAGTCTTTCTGTTGACCTGATACATTACCAGTGTCTGGTGAGTGCTTAGAAAACTAAAAAGGACTTTTCCTAAACCAAACACAGGTAAAATAGAATTTTCCTTACATAGTGAACAAACTCTAGATAAAAGCAGCAGCTCCTCAATTTTAAGAAAAGTTTGGCCAAAAAAAAGTCAGTGCAATTGTTTTTAGAGAATTTTTATCATTTCAGTTAGGTAAATAAAAGTGTGATTCGCTCCTATAAAAATGCAAGGTTCACTAATTTAAAAAAAAAGTTAGATAATATGAATAGGGAGAACTTACCAATAAGTGAGTGAAGAGTTAGAAATGTAAATAGGTAGATAGATAAGGCCAACTGAATGTGCTAAATTTGATTACGAAAACCTACATGTTGCCGGGGCTTCATGGGCAAAGATGTATCACATCCGCTTTTACCAGTTCACTCATGTCACCAGCTGTCCAAGTATTCCCATTGATGCAATGCAGGCAAAGCCCATTTCATAGCTGGATAAATGTTTAAGCAGTAAGTTTGTTTTGTGCTCCCTGAGACAGAGATTATGCTCCTACTTTTAATATGTCTACATTACTATAAACCCAGTATCTGCATGTGACTCAGCCCTGGAAGAATGACAGACGAACAATATTAGTGACATGAAATATAGGAATAGAATACACAAAACTAGTGGCTAAAAATCTGCATGCAGTTCTAGGCAGAGAAACTTCTGTGGCATCATACAAAAACAGACATTTAAAAGTTTGTTCCTACAATTTCTAACCCTCTTGTAATTCCAGGAACAGTTAGAACCTTTGGAATGTTGACATAAATTAGGGTTTGTAGAGATCTAGAAGATTAGATCCACGTCAGACTTTTGTTTTATTCAGAGGTTTGGCTTCCTGCCCTCTGTTCAGGCAATAAATTGGCTGTAACAGAGCTGCTTCTAGCATTCTGTTCAGTAGAAGTATCCCAGCAAAACCACGCAAATTAAGGTAAGCAAGAATGGTAGATTACTGCAGGGTTAAATAATTTAAGATTATGTTATCAGACTGTTCGTTGAGATTCTGTGAAATATCGATTTTTTTCAGTTGACTTTAAAGTTTTCTTAAGAAATCTCTTTCTTCATCCAGTTTATGTGCTTTTTTGTGTATTCCTGTGCCTAGTTTAGATGATAGATTTTGTAAAGTCTGTTTTGAAAAAGACTTTAACCTCATTTTTTATTAGCTATAGGATGGCAAAAATTCTTTTTAATTCACTGTTAAATTAGAATAAACCCGAAGGAATTGCTATCTTTGCTAGCAGGACTGTCAGCTGTGACCCAACACACTCAACTAAAACAGTTCTGACCCTGTAAGGATCTTAGACATATCTTGTTATGAATTTATCAACACGGTATGAGATAATATTTGGAACATATCACCATATGAATGAACTCCAAAATTCTAAATGTTGTTTTCATGTACTGAATTTGATTTAATTTAATTTTATGCTTACACGTATCTTGGGGTTAAATGAAAAAGAGAATGATGGCTGAGAACAAACAAGATCACAATGGGAGCAAGAGAGGCTATATAACAGGTTTTCTTTGCTGTCTTCATATCAATGAATTCATATAATCTATGTAGTAGGAAAAAAATGCAAATTTCCTCTGCTTCTAGTGTGATCTTGTTGTCATTGGCCACAAACATACTCATTAGTTTGTTAGGAGTAGTTAGACTGCTGCTAGTTTCAGCAGTTTAAAGAGCTTTAATTCCCTCATACTTAGTTTCGATGCAAAATGAAACAAATCAGATCAAGTTTCCAAAACGGTGGTTGACAGGTCTGCAGCCAAGAACAATATCCAAATCTTCCTAGTTCTCTTCAAAGTATACCTTACAGAATAGAGAAAAGAACTGAAGAAATAGGTATGAAATACATTAAGATAAAGAAATCAACATAGGGAGATATACACAGCAAAAAACTATGACAAAGAATGAAAAATGTAGGCATAGGTATCATGTATATAAGAACATGTAATGACAGGAAAGATTTATTGAAATAAAGTATTTGTATGTCACTCATTCTTAAGGAATATATGGCAATTCAAGGTGTGGAAGTTTGTTTTATTTATTGTAGGGAGCTTTAACTGTTCTGGAGGACAATTAATTGCCTTCTGGAGAACCAACAAAGGTGAAGTTCTACCATAGACTTTTCTATTTTCTACTTGTTTAAACAAGACAATAATTTAAACTTTAGTACAGTCCTTCATAACATCAAGGTTACCTGTCCACATTCATCATAGAAAGTTTCTTCAGAATTTATCCACTTCCTAAATATGTTTCTGAAAATGTCTTTGAACTGGCCTTCAGGAATTCTTCAGAGTCCTGACTTGTGAACATTCTCCTTCTTTTCTTACTATTTTGAGTGTAAGTAATGCCAGTGCAAGACTGAACATAGATCAAAACCAGGAATTGGGATCTACAGAAACTTCTGACCAAGAGCAGCCAAACTAGAATTACACTTGTTTTCAGTAGGAAACCTGAGTAAGTGATTGTCTGTTTCTGGGCCTCAGAGACCTAGCAGGTCTTAATGCTTTGTTAATGAGTGCTTACATTTCTCAAGATTCAGAAGGTGGCATTACTGTTCACACATACCATATTCAGCCCAATTCAGGTGGAAGTTTCCAGAGACCTGGTTCCTAGTGAAAAAACACGAAGAATGTTCTCTTTTGTTTAGAACGCTCAGTGATAAAGCAGTTTCAGCAAGATGATGAAGACACAGCCTTTTCTTTCTACGTCTGACTGCAAATTATCACTCAGGATACGAGCCCTATTCACAAGGAAGAGTAATCCCATATAAAAAGTGTTTCACTTTTCAGTGATCTAACTGAATGTTGTTATAACTAGAGTTGAAGAGAGTGAATAAGAGCCTTAACAGTCATCCCTTTTAGTCTCGTAACAAGAGAATTGCCAGGGACAGAAGTCTTTCATTTAATGTAAAAATTTAATATGAAGCTTTGCATCACGGAAGTGAACCAAACCAGAAAACAGAACTGCCCTACCCTTCCTTGGGTGAATTTACTAGCCATTACACTTATATCAGAGCCATAATCTTTCTGTCTGACAGATATTTAGTTATTCTGTGCAAAGCCACATGGGGCTAAAATTGTACCCAAAATTTTCACTTGTTTCATTCACCAGGATACCAGACAGAATTGAAGCTCATTGTCTTCTTTGGTCTGCACTTGCCATAAAAACTTGTCATGAACAGGTGACTTCAGGAGAGTATGTGGACTTCAGAATTTCAGTTTCCCTTTTTTTAAACCAAAGCAAGGTCCTTAGCTTTTCTGAAATGCAGTTATTAAACTTGCAACTTCTGGATACCTCAGTAGCTGCCTGGGTGGTTTCACCATCAAAGTAGTTCACATTCTTAGACATCAACCTTTCCTTCAGGTATCTAACCAAACTGATATTCCTTACTAATTATAATATATTCCTCAAATTTCCAAATTCCAGTCCTCATTTCTAAGGCAAGATTTCCTGAACCTTGGTTTAAGATTGCAATATACCTGCGTACACCTCTGAGAGTCAGATTATGCTGTTTTGAAGTTAGCATCTTTTTCAATCACTTATGAATACTTTGACAATTATCTTAGACTGCATTCACAAAATGAATGTGATTTTCCAATTCAGTTAGCAAAATGTAGCTAGGTTCCTATGATTGACAAACATAAACTGAAGCCACAAACACAGCTTATGCCTTATCTAAGGGAAAGTCTTTCAAAATATATTCCTTCAACAGAACTGTGTTATCCATGTTGGTGTGCATCTTAGTGGAAGTTTAGATAGTTAACTGATTTACCATCACTGGAAACATAGTGTTTTTGCTTTGCAAGACAAAGGCTTGGATCATGCCAGCAATCAAACATTTATTGAGTTTATCTACTTCCATTAACTGCCATTTATCATAGTTATATTTGAAAACTTGTTTCTCAATGGAAACACGAAGTCTTGTGACAAATTCTAACTCCTACTTTAGGACTCGAAGGGGAAGTCAAGTGAGATCATCATCATCAGTATTTCTTCAGTGCCTCTGCAATGCTGCTCCGCTCAGGCCGTAAAATGCCATATCAAATGCCTCTCCGTAGAAGGCAGTCTGTGGAGGAGCAATTTCTGCTTACAAATACGAGAACAGCTCCTGGAAAGCCAGGTAACTCTTACCTGAGTGATAAGTATGTTTGTAATCTTGAAAAGAATATTCCAATCCAAGGCAAATTCCAATGAAATTAAGCATGTGGAACAGCTTTTCTATAATGCTGTAAAAAATTAAAATATTTGGTGAAAAATAGACTTCAAAAGCTATGTTTAAATTAACCAGAACAGAAATACTCCTTAAAATATTGACATTACATTTTTTCATGACACCATGTTCAGACCAGTAATTCCTAATGTACAAATGTACCTCCCTGGAAAAAACTGAATGATATAAGCAGACCTACCAAACATTTTAGTTTACCAAACTGTACTAGTTCTTGTAATTCTAGTTATAAGTAGAATTCTTACACTGTAGCTACTTCAATATAAAATTTTTTAAAGGTTTCCTGTATTGATTGTTGTAGTTGTTGTCCTGTTGCCTTTTAGAACAACCCATCTTTTTTTTCTGGAACACTGATTGCCAGCTGCCTTTGAAGAGAAAAACCTTTGTCCAACCATAAATGAGCTATGCATGTAATCAAAGGTCCAACACAGAACCTGCCACTTCTCGAGGGTGTGACTTGAGCTGTCAAAATGTGCATCATCATTGTCTTTCATTGTGTGTGCAGAGTTTCTGCTCAGCCTAAACAGGGTGGAAAGCAAGCTTATTTGAAACAATGCAATTTTTTCAAAATATTTGCCTAAATACAGAGGTTTCAGAGGATGTATCTCATTATAAAACAAGTAAAAAACTTTTGGTGAAGTCAAGCATTCCTAAAACATTATGCCACTGCTGATGTATTCTGTGTATCCTGTTGTTTTCCTTGCCTAATTGTTCTGGCAAAGACAGGATTTTTTATCTCACAGCATACCCTGGAGATCTGTGTGATCTCAGAAATGTCTTAACTGTATTTGAAAGTATCAAACCTCTTCCAGTAAAACAATGTTCAGCTGAACATAATCAAAATTGTGCCTTAATAGTGTTATTCTGGAGGTGTCTGATATCCAAATGTCTGGACATATATCCTTCTGACATCCAGAACAACACAGTTGTGTTTAGGAATGAAAGGGAATGATTTCCCTCCTGGAAGCCTTTAGCTAGAAAGACCTGGGTTTGTTGTCTGGTTTTTTTTTTCAGTATGAGATGTCTGATCCCCAAACTAAGTGCTGGTATTTTAGCTAGCCATAAGCACTCTAACCTAAAAGTCCTGTTTATACCCAGATTCATATTCAAAAATGCAAAATTGGGAAACAGGCAAGTACTGACCTATGAAATAGTAGCCTATAAACAGTACGCTGCAGAGAAACATTCCCTACTTTATCTCTTCTTTTCTTCATAATGAAACTTACAACTTTATTTTTCACATCTCTCCATTCAAAGACTTCTGTGAAGAGCCTTGCTTTGGCTCAGGCTTCCCACAGAGCTCCATTAGCTACTCTAAGTCTACTCATTCACCAGCCAACTGCAAATGTGGACCCACTCTCCCACATTCAGATTCATCCTGTCCATTTCATTCCTTTAGTCTTTCTCAACACAGCTATCTGCATGTTGTCCACCATCCCTCTTTCTTACATTATTCCTCAGGCTCTTGGGTTGAAAGCTATTTTGTCAAACTCAAGTTTTCACATGATACCTCTCTGTAAGGTTGAGATACATCTTTTCTGGTCACTGACATAACCTTCTAAGCGAAGAAAGATTTGTTTTCCTTCTTCACACCAACACCAAGCCCTCAAAACAGCTGCTTAAGCCCACTGGGTAACTTCTAGTATACATTGGCTATACTGCTCATAGTTAAAATATATATGGATTATCAAGTAAAGATTGTAAAAAAAAATGCACTTGATCTTTTTCTAATGAATGTTGTCATTTCTCTGTTGATAGTAAAATTAATTGTAACTCATTTTTTATTAGGGTTTAGCCTGCGAAAAACAGTGAAATGTTACATATTAACTGAAGATTCAAAAACAGTGCATTTTGATATAGATGAAGATGGTCATCATGAAATATCTACCAAGGATTCACAATCCCATGAAGGTAGTGTTCTTCATGTACCAAAACTCACCAACTGTATGTATAGTATTCAGGACATTTTCAAATGTACTATTATGTGTCATGTATCCCTGGGGCCCTCAGTACAAGAAAGACATTGAGGTGCTGGAGGATGTCCAGAGAAGGGGAATGGAGCAGGGGAAGTGTTTGGAGCACAAGTCCTGTGAGGAGCAGCTGAGAGACCTGGGAGTGTTTAGCTTGGAGGAAAAGAGGCTCAGGAGGGACCTTATCCCTCTCTACAACTGCCTGAAAGGGGGCTGCATCCAGGTGGGGGTTGGCCTCTTCTCCCAGGTAACAAGAGCCAGGATGGGGGGAAATGGCCTTGGGTTGTGCCAGTGGAACTTTAGATTAAATATTAGGAAAAATTTCTCTATTGCAAGTTCTGCCAAGCTTCAGAACAGGCTGCCTAGGGAAATATTTGTGTCTCCACCCCGTAGGGATTTAGGTGTTTGGATGTGGTGATTAGAAACATGGTGTACTTGGCAGTGCCAGATTATGGTTGTATTCAATGATCATGAGGGTCTTTTCCAGCCTAAATGAATCTATGATCCTCTTCTCTGTAGACATAACAATATATTGGGTCTGTATGAATATTGATAATGATACAAGAAAACTTTTATCCTGATTTACAGTAGATATGTTACATATTTAAATGATAAAATTATATTGTTCACGTTCATTTGACTTAGTGGGAAGTCTAGACATTTAGTTCTAAAGAGACACAAAGGAAAGGTAATGCTCAAGAACAAATGCAAAATGCAAGAACAAATGCAAAATGGAGTCTAGAGCATATTTTGGAATTTGTAGGGTTATTTGATTTTTCATTGAAGTCTTTTGTTGCAAATGGGGCTTCTGTATTTGACACCAAAGATTTTATCATAACTATCATCATGCAAAGACTTGTTAGAGGATATAATTTTGGTAGAAAGAAGTTAAATAATATCAAATGCAATTATTCTAGAATGATGAAATTATTCTAGAATGGTACCATTTCCAGAGATGTGAAAATAGGAAAAAAAAAACCCTCAATAAGACATATTTTTAACCAAAATAGAGGAAAAAGTTGAAATCTTTAAGTTAACTATTGAATTACTAAAACTTTCATTCTATTAAATTGAGAATAATGACAACTACATTGA
Source organism: Promerops cafer (assembly GCA_013398275.1). Taxonomy (NCBI): domain Eukaryota; kingdom Metazoa; phylum Chordata; class Aves; order Passeriformes; family Nectariniidae; genus Promerops; species Promerops cafer. The sequence goes on along the minus strand of VZSE01005850.1, from coordinate 19,296 downwards.
TAGGGTACTTAAATGTGTTTTATATCTTTTTCAGTATCTTTTCCTTGATAACTCCATCAAATTTTGGAGTCACTCACAATTATTATTGTTAATTTATGAACAGAACCAAAACCTGTATAGGCATACAATGGAAGCAGTTTGTGAACAGATACATAGTCTGACAAGCCTGATGTAGAAGAAACTGATATTCCTAGAAGACGCAAAAATCCACCCCCCAAAAATAAAAAAAAAAAGCTGTGTTAAGACAACATAATATTAGGAGCAAATTATAACCAGAATGGTTGTGACTTTTTTACGTGAAGTGGGTGTTGTTTCCCCCAGCTGACTGGCTGTGTGATTCAGGCTGATGTTAGAAAAGCCAGAAACCACCTGCTATTGTTACCTGTTGCCTCCAAATCCTATTCATTTCATATTAGGGCACTCACTTTCACTGCCAAAGCACTTCAGGCTCCTCTTTAATAGCATACAAAGCTTTACAGCTGGTCACCAACCTCTTGTTTCTCAGGTGCATTCTCTATTGCAAAAGATAATTAAGAAATCAATACACTTTTTAGGCTCAGTGTTCAAACTTCAATGTACCTGTTCACAAGTCTAACTGTACAGCCTTCCAGGGTTAAATGAATTCAGAGACCCTCAAGAAAAGAAATCTGATGTCTGTTGCTATTACACACTTCTTCTCAGATTATGTTTCAAAACAATTCTTTCAATTGTCTGTGTTATTTTTAAATCTGAAGAATGTAGCTCTCTAATTCCACATATTTGTTAAATACCTTCTATTTTAGATATTGCGTGGTTAAGTGTGTTCACAAGGAATGAAGCAGCAGTTATGGATAAACCTCTTGTGGGAAAAAAAGGTATCAACTCTTTGTTAGGGTCTGGTTTTGAAGACACATTTTAGAGTAGGAAAAGATGGTAGTAGTGTTTTACACATGGACTTGACATTAGGAGTAACTTATTGTATCAGATTTTTCACTTAGCTCAAGTTACTGGACAGGTCTAAAAATAAAAGAGCCTTTCTGTGTTCCATAAGAAGAAATTTTCAAAGTTACAAAATTTGTAAATTAGGAGTAGTGGCTTGGACTGAAAACAAATGTATGTAAGGGAATGTATTGTATACAAACTGGAACATACAATTTTTTTTGTAGAAAAGTGTGGGTGTTCCATTGCTGGCATATGAGTCTTAAGTAGCAAGGATCTGTTTTAGCAGGAGAGGAAAACTAAAAAGAAATTAATTTTAAGAAAAAGGAGGCACACCTTTGGAACTTTCATACTGTACACTTAGGAAATTATTTCAAAAATCAAAGATATATTAGTTCAGGTATTACAGTGAAAGAAAAAAGACTCTAATTACAGTCATCAAGGGCTCCTGTAACCAATGAGAACAAATATCCATCTGGTCCAGTACTGCATCTTGAATAAGGGGAAAATGAGTATTTCTAGGGAACAGTATAAAAATATTGATATCCTTCCAAACACCAAAGCTTTGCATTTTAGGGATATCCCAAGCAAGAAGTTATTTAATTTATTTAATTTCAAGGCATTTTCTTCACATGGATTTTTAAATTGCCCCTTAGACTCTGGTAAGGTTTTAGTGACCAGAGAGACAAGGTAATTAATTCAAAAGCCAACAGAGAGTGGAAGTATCCCTGATATACAATCACGGGAAGGTTCCTTACTTTCCTTGCCATTCTCTGACTGCCTGACAGACCACTTGTCGCATCTTTTAGTGGTGATGGAGAAAGTTGGGCTCCTTTGGGCTTACTCAGACTAAATAATGTATAAGCAAGTCACAATAAACGCTGTAGATGGAGAAAGACAAGGATAGTTAGGATACAAGTCATGTTGATGGATGTCCCTGGTCACCTGGATGGACTCCTGCATACCTCTTTTGTTGTCACTCTTACCTTCAAGAGAGAACACTCTTGACTTGGATAAGGAACCTCTCTTGCCTGTTGATGTGTCTCTTAAATGCTACAACTGAAATTGGACAATTGCAGCTGAGGCAATCTAATGTGATGTCAAAAAAAGTAATAAAAATGAGAGAATTGTAGACCTACAGTCTACTATATTTATCTAAATACTCATGTAAACTGAATAAAGCATACTCAGTTTAGGCTAGAGAGTTTTTCTCAATTTTTAACAAGGATTTTTATGCTATTTTCATGCTATAGCTGTCTCAGAAAAATTCCTTCAGAAGAATAATACAAAAGAGTTACAGTTAAGGAAAGTTAAGGCAACTAAAATCAGGGCCAAGAGCAGCTAAAATTAGTTAAGTGGGATGAATACATTCTGCTAATTCTGAATATCCTTCAGAGGCTAAAAAATGCCTTTGGTAATACGTAAAAAAACCCTCCAAACTCCTTAACTGAAAGTGTTAATGCATAATAATCTAACATCTTTTAAATTTGTATTCAGTTGCTGCAGTGTTAAACATATCGATCAACTGCCAATTTCTTTTCTATTTTTTGCCTTAAATGGTACACTTGACATACTTCTAAAAGCACAAGTGGCATTTTCTGAAGTAAGTTTGCAAGTCAGTCAGATAGGTATAGCATCACAGAGTAGTTATTAATGTAATGGGTTTTGCTAGGTAATGCTCTTGGGTGCTGTACTATTTGGCAAAGGGTACCTTAATTTATTTACTTCTTGCTGAGGCATTGAAGCACCAGAAGGTAACAACAAACATTGTAAATTTGGCAGGCTGAAGAATGTCCCATATTATTGACATTGTCTTAACTTCCTGCAGCTGAAAAAACAGTATTAGCTCAAAATGGATTTAATCCAATGCATCCACAAGTATGATAGTAGAAGGATTTTGATCTAGAAACATGCAGAAAGTAGAAGGGAAAAAAATGCTACATTTTCCACATTGACATTTACATAGTCAGGTGTATACCATAAACATGTTTATTACACAGAAATGTTACCTACCACTACAAATGCCTTTGTTGTTCATATGACATGTAGTAAAGTATAACTGATATTTCATACATTGACCATAAAAGTAGAGAAATAAACTATATATATGGCAAATTTCAAGTCTCACAAAGTCACAGGCTTTAAATACTTTAGACAAGAGAATGGTATCAAGAGTGATTGTATTTATTTCTATTCCTATGCCTTATAAAGATGTTTTCTCTTTGTAGATCATATTCAGCTCTTTTTTATCTTATAAAGTGATACTCATATTATTACAATATTCTCCTCTATGTAAAACAGATTCTAAAAATTTGGTGAGTCTCACACAGAGATCAAAGCTTAATGGATTTGTCCTGTTGTGCAAGGGTAAGAAGCATCTCTCTCTGAAGGTAAGTTGTTTATTTTCTTTATAACTTGTGGATGCTCTCTCTTACTGTAAGACAATTTCTGCCACAGACCTTTTCAAATTCACTTTTCTTAGCACCTTCCACATTTCATAACTTCCTAGTATGTCCCTTTATTCTTTCTTGGGAAATACTCAGAGAAGGTTATTGCAAAAATTTTTGAGTTGGGTAGTAGACTACTGCCACTAGAAGACAGTCAGGGATGTTGGGGTCCAGTTCCTGTGGAGGAAGAGGGAGCTTCTTAGCCTCTTAGCTTCTTAGCTTCTTAGAAAACATGCAGGAAAATAAGAGGGGAGTAAAAAGCAGGAATCTTCCCTTGGAAAGAGATGAGTTTAACATGGAAATTATTTTCTTCCAATGAACCCACCTCACCAGATAAGGAATGTGATGAAAAGAAAACACAGCTGAACATCCTGTTTTAAACATTTACCACCTGGTGTCTAAGCATTCCCATTTTCTCCAGTCTTGTGAAGGCTTGTTTCTGATAGGAAGAGAAGGCTAGTCTTCCCCAGTGAGGGATTATAACCATTGCTAAAATCTGTCTGAGGAAGAATGCTATGTTGCAATTTACCATCTAAAACAGAGTAAAGGTCAAGAAGCTCTGTTTACACAGGCATGTTGAGATAAATAATAACCCTTCATCTAATGTCAGCCATGCATGATGGTGTAAAACATCAAATGCTTCCTCATAAAGTCTTGGATGTTTTTCATTTGTTTCTAAACCAAAAGCATCTCTCCATAAAATCTATTTCCTGAATTTTTCTAGGGAAATATGTATTGTAAGATATGTAAGTTACATTTTTACCCTATTACTCACAGAAAGGGATTTTCCTTTCTGTCACTGAAAGAGCAGCTATTTTAAAAGGAGTTTTTTGGTTCAGAGGTTGCCTTTTCATAAATCAATTGTTTGATTGATTTGTTTGGTGTTCCACCAAATCAAGAGATGAAGTGAGTGTTGAGCCCTAATGGATTTTACTTTCCAATGAACTATTTTAAAATTCCAGGTCATAACAGATTATGTTTCTTGACATAATTGAAAGCAGTTCTTATCTGAAGATGAAGTAAGATATACTTGGTGTCTACCAAATATGTAAAAACCTTGGAAACATCACAGACCTTTGTTTTTCCAGCACAATACAAATAATTTCCTTAATCTCAGCAGGGATTCTGGTATGGAACAGGACAAGGCTTCTTATCTGAAATAAAGTTTTGGCATCCTGGTACAACATATTTCAATCAGAGCTGCATTTCTAAATAGAACCTGGGCATTACACAGTTTGGAGGACTGTCTTGAGTATTTGCTTTCAACCCAATTCATTTGGCATTGCAAATTGTAAAGGAGGAATATATTAATAGAAGTTTTTCAATTTATTATTTTTGGATTATTTGAATATAATAATTAATGAACTTTAAAAAAATATCATTTTCTTTAGAATTAATGCCACATTTGATGGGTTTAAAAAGAAAAATATGATGAAAAAGTTACCAAATTAAATTACAAAATTAACAAATCTGTGTGTTGTAAACACAGGTCTTAAAAGCATCCTGTTCAGAGCCAGATTATCCTTCAGTGGAGAGATGCAATATGAAAACATGCAGCCATGAAGATCCTGACTTTAAACAGGTATACAGTCATGATCAAACAAAAAAAACCCTGTGTGTGAGACTGTGTATGCGAATATAGGTGTGTAAAAAGGGCAGCTAAATTCATCCTGTTACTCATTAAGTGACAAATTTCTTAATTTTCTTTCAGCTGATTTTTTGTACTTTTCTCAGAAAAAGGAAAACAAGAAATTTTCCCTTGACTTGTACTTAAGACTACATCCTTCAATCTCCAGGCAAAATATCTGACTTTCAATTAAAACATGAAAGATGGATATATTTCCTGTATCATTATGCCTATGCAAAATGGAGGGAGATACAAAGTAGATTTTGCCTGGTACAAATCCTTAGGCAAGATGCAGAAAATCTGGATGAGTATATTAGCAGATCTAGAAGGATCAGATTACAAAAGTTATGATGTTTTAAGAACTAATGAATACATCAGTCATAAACTTGTAGGAAGTAATAAAACCCTGTCATATTTTCAGAATGAATTTCTTAGGATTGTAGCCCTGTGGTTTATTATTCAACTGAAAAGACAATCTTTCCAATTTCAATAGGCAAAATTAGAGCTATCTGGACCCAGGAAGTTTCAGAACTTCATAAGAGGGACTGTGAAACCCTGAAAATCTGAAATTCCCAGCCTAAAATTTCTAAAATGCTAACCTTTCTCCTAAATCAGAAAGCATTGAATTACCAATTCTGGTAAACTGCACTCTATCTGAAATGGTTTTCAAAAGGTGTGAGCTACACTACTAATAATTAATGAGAAAATCTCCTGCATTCTGGGCCTGGAAAATCTAAGTGGGTCCTTCAGTTTAAGTTCTGCTGAGTTACTCATCTGCCACTAATATTCCTTTGCTCCCCACAGAAGGAGATAGTAACAAAGCTTAGGAAATTTTTATTGCAATTTTTAGTCCCCCCCTTGTATGCTGTAAACGATCACAGTCATATTGAATCTTGCAAATTATATTTAATACACTTTTTTATTTCATACACTTTTTAAAACATAAAAACACATGCCTTTTCTATGGAGCTGTTCAGAGGGACTTAATGTCTTTATGCCTGCAAGTTTTGGGAGACATCTGGAAAGAGCTGTAACAATTGCCTGTAGAGACCTATATATCACTTTGGGTTTTTAAACATAGTTAAAATGAAAAATTCTTTCTGGAAACCCATTCATTGCATAACTAGACAGTCAGTGATCTGCTCATCATGGTTTCTTGCTAATATCCTGAAAGAGAAGAAAAAATGTAACTCATTTGTATGAGAAATCAGAAGCCTGCAGTTGAACCACATCCAGTTGAGTAAAAAGGCAAAATCATAGGCAACTCTGAATCATGAGATTCTTAATAGACCTTCTAAAATGAGTGTACCAATCAGTAAATAATTTCTAGTGTGATGAATAATGCCTGCATTGTCCTTAGGATGAAAAAGCGTGGGAGTAGTGCACTGAGATGGAGAAATACTTCTCATGGATAATGACAAAGCTATGCAAGGCTGCAATGTGATATTTAATCTGCTAGCTTTGAATAGCAAATCTTAAAGACAGGCATTTTCTTTTTTTCTATTTGAAGACTGCCAGTAGTATTAGCAGAAACATGTGAATCTTTGGACTCTCTTGTTATACCAGGAAGAGCTGTGTATAGTGTTGAAAATATTCATTTCTGTAACCAAAGCTATCGAAACATGGTTCACAATCAATATGAATTGAAACATCTTTTATTAAATTCAATAAAAAATATTAATTAGGTTGTAATAACAATAAAATAATTTTTTAAAATTACAGCAAGTAGTAGTTTACAGTAACACCTGATTCTGATTGGAAATTAAGTCAGAAAGGCAACACAGGTGACAATCAATATTTGTTGCAACGCTGTTGTGGTAGGAATGGAAAGCTGCACTGCAGACACAGCTATGGCCTCACACAGTTCACACAGTGGCAGCACCCCAGTCAGAGCAGCAGTGGGGAAGCCAACCTCAGCAGTTCACTCAGGAGCATTTACTTATAACTGTGATTATTTTAACTCAATAATAGACCATGCTTATCAAAATTAATAATACCATAGAAGAAAATGCAGTTAACAACACAACAGAATGACCTCAGAGCTACAGAATGGTATTTCCCTTTAGATTCTCCACTTAAAATGTTTCCCTAGTTCCCCCACCCATTGTGCATCATTCTCTCAGTAGGTAAGACAGCTCCCATTTTACCATTTGCATTAATTATGTGTAAATTTGTACTATTTCTCCTTTTTACTCTTCCAGAAGTGTAGGAATTAGTGAGTATATCATCTTTATCCAAGAACACATCTTCTTCAGTACATATCTGTAGTGTCTTACTTTAGTGTAACTTCTGTTCTGGTTCAACCATATTTTACTATTCTTGACCCATTACCACCCTCAGACTTTTGCAGATTTATTCGTTACCTTCTCAGCTTTTCTTAAGTACAAGTAGCACTCAATTTTCCCTCTGTTTCAAATCTTTATGAACTGACACATTTGCTTAAAAGAATACTAAAGGATAGAATTCAACAATTTCAATTGCTGGATCTGGCTGCTTTTCTTCAAGTTGTTGCTCCTTGCTGGATAATGCAAGGTTATTGATTATATCTGGACAGCATTTCCCAAAATTCTGACTGGAATACCCCAGCCTGGGTGGACTGGGACCTGAAAGACTGCAGCTTAAAAAGTTCTATTAAGAGCTGTAACAGTTTTTATTCCACAGTCCTCTCTATTTTACTGACTATTTTGATGAAGATAAATAAGAGAGGGATTATACAAAAGGCTATGCAGTCATGAAAGACTTTATTAAGAAACTTACTCTTTACTCCAGTTAAGTAGGCCAAAATAAACTCTAAATAGGTAAAATCTGGCGAGGCCCACCAATATACTTTGGTTCTGAAGTTTTGACCTTGAAAGTACTGACAATGCCATGTTTATTGTGCCAGCAGGCTGGCGGGGGCACAGTCCTTTTTGGCACCCAGCATGCAGCTTGAGGTTTTGGGGGTTTTTTTGCTCCGAAAGTTGATTCATCTATTGAAAAGCCAAGGAATGATCAGCAAGCCTCACTGACCCTTCAGTATTCACATATGGCCAGTGTAGAAGTCTGATAAAGGGTGAAAGTGGACTGCTCCGGGCTGAACAAAGTCACGCCACCATTGAGGCCTGCTGTATCAGGGATCCTACACCTTCTGTCTGAATGGAATCAAAGGTGGCAGAGGGAATACTACTGCTGATATTGCCAAAGCATTTTTCCTGATCGCTTTGGCAGCAGTGCACAGGCCAAAGTTTACTTTCAGTGGAGGGATGTCCAATACACCTGGAGCTGACCGACCCAGGGCTGGAAGCACAGCCCTACCATTTGTCAGGAAGGACCAGATGTGGTAAAAAAATAGACTGAGGTGTGTTGCTCCAGCCAGCATCTAAGCCCCTCCTTCAGATATTCATCCACTCCCTGACAGTGGACAGGGTAGAGAATATGCCAGAAACAACACCTCACTTCTTAAAATTTCAAAGCGTTTATCGAACCACAACAAGGGACTGAACAAGGAAAAAGGGACAGCACCGGGTGCTTAGCTGCAGCCAGAGGCACACCGCCCACACCCCTAACAATCCTTACATATGCTACTGACAAGCCAGCCCCCTGGTAAGCCAGCCCTCCCCACAGTCGTGCACATGTCACTCCTCTGAGCCAGCTCCTCCTTTGTCCTGTCTCTCGGAGTCTGTGCAGTCCTTCCTGCTTCAACTTTCCCAGTGGTCAGAGATCCACTTTCAACACTACAAAACTTCTATAAAAAACACCAGATCTTAACAGAACTTTTTTTAACCTTATAACATGCATTTAACATTCGTGAGAGCCAACATCACACTATTGTTTATGAGTGAATAGCAAGAGCAAAAGTAAGAAAACTTTGAGTTAAGGAAAAAACTCAGAAGTAAAACATATGAAGGTCAGAATAAACCACAAGTGATGCAAAAGCAGTTACTCATCTCCTGCCATATGTAGACCAATGCCCAGCCAGTCTCTGAGCAGTAGTCTTCTTGGAAGCCCCCTCAACCCCACATTTTCCATCCTCTACACCAGGCTTTATGATTGGCCATGACATCACATGGCATAGAGTATCCCTTTGGCCACTCTGAGACAGCTGTCCCAGCTGTGTTCCCTCCCAGCCTCTTGCCCATCCCAGCCTATGCACTGAGGCTGAGTGGGAAGAAAGAGAAGCTCATGATGTTGTGCATGCACTGCACAATAGCCAAAATTTTCACTGGTGTGTCATCAACCCTGTTTTAGCCACAAACCACATAACTAATTTGTAATGCCTTCCAAGGCCCAACTTCTCTGATGAAACCGAGGTGGCAGCTCAATTCTTCTAGTTTGCTTATCAGCATTGCACGACTCTTGTCTCTTTGGTCATGTGCTCATTTCCTTACTTTATCTGAGGCAAAATGTAGATTGCAGTGTGCACTATACTCCTTTGTGTAATGTATCATAACAACACAAGATGTTCTGTTTCAGCTGGCCTTCAAATCCATTCCTTTTTATCTTCTAGTTTCTTCCTAGGTTAGAGTGCAGCACTTGAACCTAGCTTGGAGTAATGCTCATTGTGCCATATTCAATCTGACTTTATATAATTTTGATATAATATATATATAATATATATTTACTTTAAAACTTGTATACTACTCTCTCACATCTTTTTCTGTAGTTCCCATCACTGACTTGTTTTTCTCTAGCCTGTGAAGACAAGATTTGTAGCATTTTTCTGACATGAGCATAGATATTCTATTTCAAGTGCATTGTGAATCACCTGTGGGACATGAATAAAGGTGAAATTTTTAGCATTAAATGTAAAACCTAAGCTGTAAATTGTAAATTTAATGCAATGGAAAACAAATTATCAGATTGTAACTAAAAATTAGTAGTTTTTTTCTTGGAACTTGCAAATTATTCTGACTTGTACTGTAGAAACTGTCCTCAGGAGGAACGTTATCTGGCAGTAGTCTATCACATTCTCCAGGTTTTCTCATCATCCTTCTTGACAGGTCATAATAGAACATCACCTCTGCCATGATTTCTTGCAAAACATTTTGTCCTTTCCAATGCACATCCCAGCCCAAATGGTGTTTTATGCTTGTACTCTGAGTTCTTCCTTCTCCCAGTCACATAATGTCACTCTCCAAATAATTTTCCTCTTATAGTTTTCCATCTAATTTTCCATAATTTCATGCATGTACAGCAGGTAATTTTAAATTTCTGGATCTCAATCTTCTTTTGCAAGCATGTAATTTTTGCTTTACAAGATCCCATTGGAATCTCCCTTGCTCTAGCATGAATTTCTGCATTGTACATATGAATTTCTCTCCATGCTTTTACTGGTTTTCTTCCACCAAATATTCCTTTTATATTTACTTTTTACCATTCTGAGTCCCTAGAAGGTATTTGTTTCCCAAAGACAAATTTTCTTCAGCTTTCTTAATAGCATTTTTTAAAACAGACTTTTTGGATTGAAGCTTCAGATACACTGTTGTTACATTGACTTGATCAGGACAGAATGTTCTAGCTGCTTCCCATTGTAGCTTTGCTGATAACAGAAGGTATATCCTCAAGTTTCCTAGAGGTACTCTCCAGTAACTGCAGGACCTTTTCTTTCCATCTCCTGTTGTCTTCTGGGCTGAAAGGACACATTGCTCCTTCTGTCAAAAGGTGGTTATTGCCAACGCTGTAATCTCCAGCAAGCTGCAACCCTTAAATGTGCTCCTGCTTTCCCTCAAGCATTGTTTCCTTTTAGAGGTCCCCTTAAGCAATGGTAATACACCAGGCTAGTCAGTGTTATAAAACTGCCTCATGGGCAGAACAAGACTGTTCAACAAGGTCACTCAAAAGGAAAGTTAAAATAATTTGATTATGATACATTCAGTCTTTCCCAAAAGAGACTAAAAATTCCCTGCTCTCTGGCAGGAGATTGAGTTGGGGGAAACACGGATCTCAGCCTCCTATTAATTAATGTCTTACTATTAGCATCAGATAACTATTCACACAGTATTCTCAGTTACTCCTTCGCTCAGTTCACACAGGCAGGAGCAGGGCCTCATTCCCACACCCCAGCAGGTTCCAAGCAGCTGTGCACAGTCACACCCAGGGGTCCTGGTTTCAGCAGCTGTGGTCACACACACTGCCCTGTAATCTTTGTCCAGCCGTAGCAGCCGCTGCCCCCTTGGATGTGATGTGGATTACACGACCTGTGGTAGGCGCTGGAGGAGTGCTGGACACCACGGGCAGGTTCTGCCCCAAGCCCTCTGGTGCCCCAAGCTTAACAGCTTCTGCAGATTTCAGCACATACTCCTCCTCTCTCTGGCGTGATGTCTTTTTGTAGCTATTTCTCCATCCCCAGCCTGAAGTGCCTAGTGAGCACAAACACATATACACACAAACAGAGGAAATCTTTAGACAATAGCTGTTGCTCCAGAGATTGATAATTTTAAAAAGTGCATTGGAAACTAGAGCTATCCAGAAAAGCCACAGGTAATAGAGCAGTTGTTTAAGAGTAATTTCTACTGTAACGTTCCAATTTTACTTCAAAAGAGGCAACAAAAACTGTGGATTGACATTTTAATGCTGGTGGCAGATGACAGGGGAGGCCTAAGGTGAGAAATAACCAAATGAAAAACCTAAGTTATCGTAATGACACTGAGGAAACTGTGCTGGTGTTTTTGTGAAGCAAAGGAATGCATCTATTGGTCTGGTATTGCTCAGTCCTTTGAGGGACATGGGTATTATTTTATCCATACTTATCACAGAATCTATCCCAACATGATTAGTTGTTACCTAAGGTTTATTTAAAAATTGGTAAATATGAGTCACTGGAGAAAAGCATAACAAGCATAAAATATAGCAAACCAACAACATACGTGAATTTTCATCACATTTAACATTATAGAATGGCACTAGAAATAAGTGTTTTTTATTTTGTGTATTTTCATAGCTGTGTGAAGATAATAACTTTTTCATCATGCATTACCAAGGAGATTCAGTGCAGTTCCAGTGCTATGAAGATAGAAGTTACTATCTGTGTGTGAATGACGACTCACTTGATATTCGCAAGCTGGAAAACAAAAAGCCCAACGAGGACAAAAATTTTTACTTCAGGGTGTCGTATTTACAGGAAAAGTAACTTGTCTACCTTTCAGTAGCCCAAGTGCCCATACAGCTCCTGAGAAGATGAGGAAGTTTGAGATCAACTAAATTCTGTTTGAGCTAAATCTTTACATTTTCATAAGTTCTAAGTCACCAACATCCTTTATTTCTGTGCATTCAATAGAAAAAGAGGAAGGCCAAATTTGAAAAATATACTAACTGATCAGTCTCTGTGTCCTACCTGCACAATTATGTTTTTAAGGAAACAAAATATTCTGCTGTGGGAAAACATGCACGGGATATTTCAAAGATGGCAACAATAAGGAACATATATGAATATGATCATAAAATGTACCATTAGTTCTCCATGTGGTAAACATTTTACTTTTTAAAAACTGTCTCTTAAAAGCTCACCTGAATGTGACAAGAAAACTTCTGGAAGTCGTTAAATGCATATGTGCATATCCTGACTGACTGATGTGGAAAAGGTGTCTTGAGTCTATGAGAATAAGGGAAGATGCTGGGAGCTGGAAGATGTCTCTGCAGCTGTAGCTCCAAGTCAGCCTATATAGTCCATTAAGCAATTTCAACATCTCTCCAGCATGGCAGCTCTCCAAGAAAATGCTCACAGAGCATCAGATGAACAATGTGCAGGCAGAGGGAGGGAGACACATTGAACTAATGGGCCATAACAGATGCCTGCAAACACAGCAGAAAATTGCTCTGACATATTGGCTTCCACTTCTGAGCCATAGAGGGAAATGCAATCACATGTCCAATTGCAAAGCAGAGTGCAGAACACCAGAAAAATTATAATGTTCAAAATTACTGAATAAAATAAACACTAGGTGCTTATGTGGGCTACACTGGAGGAGACATGAGAGTACCTACCTTTGAGCATCAGGGTCTGTCAGTGCCAAATAGAAGATGTTGACACTTAAATGTCCATATGATGCCTCAGGTTTTGGCTTTTATATTTTTCAGATTCTGTACTGCTTTAGTGTGTATTTCTGAGCTTCGTATTAGGGGATAGCAAGCTCTCTTCACAGAGCAGGTAGACAAAACAATTCCTTCTCTAGCTGGGGACCAAGGACAAGTGATCCAAATATCAGGCCCAAGAGCATAAACAACAGAAGAATGAAGAGAGAAAAACAAGGATGGGACTTAATAAGCTAAAGCTATACTTGGACAATTAACTCCAATATGCTAATGGCCCAGAACTTATAAAGGTGTGAGACCTCGTGACTGGTCGTCCATTTTGTGACCATTTTGGGTTCATCTTGGGTGTAGCCCTTGTAGCTGGGCTCTTGTACTGCCCAAGGTGTATCCATTGAGGCCTTCTAATAAATACCTAATATTCTCTAACTCTGTCTAGTCTCTGTTCTAGGTCAGCCTTCACAAGGCATCACATAGACCATACCCTGCTATTTGAAATACATGAGAAAGCAACCTGAAAGTTACCAGGATCTAGGTGTTAAAGATCTTTAACACCTAGTGACTAGGTGATAAGGATCTGGTTCTTCATTGCTGTACGTGGAGTTCCACTCTGATTTAGTGGCAATTTTCTATGATGCAAGTAATTTGAGACTGTATGAGTATAAATGACAGAGATGATGCACCTGTGCCAAGAGACTGCTGCTTAGTTGCAACAAAACAGCCTACAAGATAACACAACACTTGCAAGAATACTTCTGTGTAAGTGCAATAAACAATGCACACCTGAAATAGGAATCCTAACGTCACTCAGTGGATCACACCAATGCACATTGCAATAAGGCAATTTTCTATTGTAAACTAAACGCCAAAGGTCTGTGAGACCTTAAAAGATTTCATGGCTTGCTTGCTGTATTCTTCAAATAGCGAAAATCTTTATGTTGATTATAATGCTCATTGAAGAGAACTTTTAATTATTTTCTAAATAATACTTACAACTTCTAGATCTGCCAAGAGTTCAATAAAGTTAGTGTGAAGAAAAAAAACCCAAAACTAATTTCAGCATTTATTACACTAGAATCAAGTTATTTCAGCACTACTTAAGATGTTGCACAAGAAATAGATTCAGTCATGTAATAAGTACATTAATTTCACTATCTGATACACTAACACTTCACAGTCATATATTTATTATTGGTAGTGTAATCACCTCACTAAATTACAGAATGGGTTAGATGGCAAATTAATGAAAAGATGACAAGTCACCATAAAGCTTGTACAAAACATATTAATGAAATCAGCATTGCTTATATCACCACAAAAGTAACATTTACCTCAGTTAAATTTGAATCTGCTTTGTAGTTAAAATTTAAATTATGGTTATATGCAAAATTTTGTACTTCTACTGTCTGCCATCTTTGTTTTTTTAACAATTCGAGGGAAAATAAGCCCTTATGGAAAATAGCAATGGTAATTCTGTAAAATTTCAGATTTGATATCTAAGATAGCCATCATTTCACTTCTTTTCTCAAAAAACACTGTAAAATCAGACAACTTTGTAACTCTAAATGTACACAGTAAATAAAGTTTAAAAATTCTCTATCCTAATCTTTGCTGGAGTCTTATTTTGATCATAAAATCCCTTCAAACAGACACTTTTCAATTCCCACTAATCTAAATGTCTTTTGAGTGGCAGATAAGTTTTTATTATGTGAGGTGGAAATCATATAGAAATTTTATTTCAAAATAGAAAATTAAAGCCAGTTAGCCTTTTAGAAAAATATAGTTTCTAACAATTTACAATACCAAAAATCCAATGCATCTAACATTTCAACATTTCAACATGAAATTAATATTTTGCTGTTGAAACCAACAATTATATTCTTTAACTTTCATTTAAAAGATGTGAGAATTATTAAAATAATAATATAGATATTTTGCTCTTGTATTTCTGCCCTTATAAAGCTGTGCCTTAAAGAAAGCACTCCATTTTGTTTGCTTAGACCAATGTAATGCAAGTTTTTTCATATATAGTTTCTAGTATTTTGACCATATTTGTGACTTTCTACAATAAAACCTGTGAGAAGAGCTACAATAACTGTAAAGCAAGTGATCCTTCTCTTTGTTACATACAGTTCCTTCATTACAGGGAGCCAAAAGAACTAGAAACTGGATTTAGAAATTGTCATTTTTCTTGCCTCTATTTGGCATTTTTTCAAGGCTGTGTCTGCATGTGATGAAGTGCCCCCTCTTCCACCATTTCTGCTCGAGCAATGGCCACCAGTGATGTTTGTGGTGCATCTGGCTGATAGAGACAATGGTTCAGGGCCATAACTTGCTCAGCAGCCAAGGGCCATAATTCTTGTTCAACATTCAGTAGACACTGAATGTCTCTACAGTCTAAACAAATTATTACAATCTCGCCTAGGTGCAATTGCAATACTGCTAAAACTTGTAAGCAATCCCAACTATGTAGTTTCACTTGAGGGTCTTCAGTAGCACAACATCTCAGTAGAAGGACTCATTTATGCCTCTTACCTGGTGTTCAATTCTCACCGTGCACTCACAGTCTGATGTCAAGGGTTCTTTTTTCTTAGGATTATGTGGTCAGCGTGCCATCACAGTAAATACAATACATGTGTTTCTTGTGATTCCCAGCTGATTTAAACAGAAGAGTACTCTGTCTTGTGTTGCTACTTTTACATATACATGGTATGAATTTTGAGGATATATATAAACAGACATTATTTTAGCGTCATTTTGGTTTTGACTCTGCTTGTCCATAATTTGTCTAACCAAATAAATCATAGTTTGTGCGCTTTAAGTGCGGATCCTCATATTTCCTGTTTATACAAAGAGACTGCAGAAAAGAAGATTCTCTACCGGCCCCTCCCTTCATTGCTTCTGGCAAATTACATGTGCTAACTGGTGCCCAGAAACAGGACACAGCGGCTGCTGTTGTACAGCTCCTTGAAGTCGTCCATCTCTAGCACCATCTTGTGGTCTGTTGTAAACCGCTATCCACATTTCATTACATCAGCGAGCTATAAAAAGTTCTCATTAGCTGAAAACAAAAAAATTTATTTATTTTTCCAAACCCGAATATTAATTTACAGATTACATAGAGCCTAGATCTCCTGTGTCTGGAATGACTAAAGGGTGCAGACTACCAGGTCAGGGAAAAACCTTTCCCCCTCTATTGGCATTTTCAAGGCTATGTCTGCATATGATGAAATGCCCCCACTTCCACCATTTCTGCTCGAGCAATGGCCACCAGTGATGTTTGTGGTGCATCTGGCTGATAGATACAATGGTTCAGGGCCATAACTCTTGCTCAGCAGCCAAGGGCCATAATTCTTGTTCAACAGGCAAGGGCTAGTTGAGCGCATGCCAACCCCAAGTACAGCTGGTGTAAGTCAACCATCCTCCTCCACAAACAAAGGACAGACCAGGGCCTGTTGGTCTCTCCCATGAGACAGCAGGCTGCAGCCAGGATCTCCCCTTGAGCAGGGAGACCTCTCAAAGTTACTCCCCAAGGCTGAGAGATTCCTTGTTGCAGCAGATCCTTGGTAAGTGATCTATAGGACCCTAAACTTTGAAATCCCACCTAAGAGACATAAAGGATTCCTTGTGCCCAAGCCATCATTCAGACATTGGCCAAGTCTGGGACTAAGTCTGGATGCAGCTGCACGTGAGCTCCCTCTGAAAGAAGTTTAGAAAGCAACGGGGTCCTTTCTGAACCTCATGAGTCAACAGCAGGGTCTCTGATAGTTCTGCCTGACCCTGTCCTTTATGCAGTAAACACTTAAGAGCTCCTTGCCGTCAAATCTGATTTAACCACTGTCACATTTACCATGAAAGTTTGTTAAATCTCTGGCTTAGGCCAATAAACATGTTGCTGTGTCTCTGTTTACAAGTGCAGCGCATCAATCCATCCATGACACAGCAGTACTGTGTTCAGTCTGGGCCTTCCAATACATACTGGAACAAGGCTGAGCAGAGGCATGAGAAAGTGAGGTGGATAGAGCACCTGAGGAGGAAGAGCTAGGACAGCAGTTTTTGCTTACACTGGAGATTAGAAGGAAACCCTTCACCTACCTGCAGGGGGATTGCAGAGATGGAACCAAACTTTCCTTAGAGGTGCACATCAGAAGAACAATAGGCAGAAATCACAAGTTATGAATTTTCACTGCCTGTAAGGAAAAATAACAAAACACAGATGATACAGGAATTGGAGCAGGTTTTGTGACTACAAAGTATTCATCATCTAAATTTTTCTAAATTCAGAAGAACAGGGCTCTGTGCAACCTCACCTAATGCTGAAAGTAAGCCTCTTTGAAGAGGTGGTTTGACAAAATGATCTCCAGCAGCTCTTTCCAACTTAAACTATCTTGTGATCCTATGATTCAAAGGAAGCTTCTGTGTCTTGGAACTCACAGAGCATTTAATCCAAAAAGCAAAATAATTCAATAGAACCTACACAAACACACAGATGAACAATATAAAAGAAAAAATAAATCCTGTTGATTTCACCTCAAGGCACAATGTTTTCAGGATTACATACAGGCTTGAGGCCAAGAGAAAACACATTCAGAGTCAGAAAAAATGTCCTCACAAGTGAGAGATTGTCTTTTGATCTCCAGAAAACTCAAATCAAAACACATAGGTTATTTCAAAGCAGAAAATTGTGTAAGGAGAACAAGGGGTCGTTTGGAAGATAAAAAGTAATTGCAATATGATTAACGGAATATTTTAAAGTTAGTGTCATTTTACCTGATTGTTTCTGACATAGTTCTTGCAAAAATTATAGTCTCAATATTTGAATGATCTCAGTAAGAACATTTCATTAGAGTGGACTCAAGTCTGTTGTGTAAGGATCCACTCCATTCTCCACCCCAACAGTGAAAGTAATGAATAAACTAAAATTTTGTTAAAGAAATCAGAATATACATTAGGTATTGTAACAGTGTTATAAACTAAGAGATCAGATAGACCTAGCTGCAAGTGTTGCCTAAATTTCACAAGCTGCAAAAATTACTCTCAGAAAAATTAATTTCCTGCAATAAATGTATTTTTCTCTTACATATATTGAAGCTGGGGCCGAGTACAGGCATGATCTTTTCTTAAACGTGAAGATTATCCCTTTAGGCACTATACTAGCAAACCTGACATTTTCACTGCTTTCTCATAAAAATATTTACAAAGAGAAATCCACAAGATTTTCAGTGTTCTGGTGAAGTTGTTGGTGTCAAGCCTGGTGTCAAAGCAGGTAACAGAAGCAATTAGCAGACATAGGAGAAATGAAGTTGTTGTTTAATACCTCTTTCTTGCCAGTTTATTGACAAAGGGATTCTCAGGTGTTTTACAGAGACTAAATATAAGAAGTACATGAAAAAATGGGGCAAGGAAATCTAGAAAAAGGATTGAAATTTGGAAGAAAAAACACTAAAGAATTTTTTTCTGATATCTAATCTAAACCCACTGTCCTTCAATTTGAATCTATTGCCCCTTGTCCTGTCACTACGTGCTCTTACCAAAAAATCCTCCCCAGGTTTCTTGTAGGCTCCCTTCAGGTACTAGAAGGCTGCAATTTGATCTCACTGAAGGTGCCTCTTTTCATGGCTGAACAAACTCAATTCTCTCAGCTTCCTCACAGGAGAGATGCTCCATCCCTCTGATCATTTTGGTGGCCTCCTCTGGACAGCTCCAACGGGTCCATGTCCTTCCTGTGCTGGGACCCCAGAGCTGATGCAGCACTGCAGGTGGGGTCTCAGCAGAGCAGAGCAGAGGGGCAGGATCCCCTCCCTGGCCCTGCTGCCCACGCTNATCTGTTGTTTGTCATACACCTGACGGTCCAATTAGGCAAGGATGAAGTCTTTTCTGCTTTAATATTCACTTCCTTTACTTACATGGAGTGTCAGTGAAAAAATGGGAGAGTGTTCATTTATGTTATTGTTGTGGCTTTAATCCTAGCCAACAGCCAAGCCCATGCAGCCACTCACTCAACCAGCAGGGTTGTGGAGAGAATCAGAAGACTAAAAGCTGAAGAGCTCATGGGTTGAGATAAAAACAGTTTAAAAGGGAAAGCAGAAGCCACACACACAAGCAAAGTAAAGCACAGATTTAATTCAGTGCATCCCATGGGCAGGCAGGTGTTCAGCCAGCTCCAGGAGCAGGGCCCCATCACACATAACAGTGACTTAGGAAGAAAAACACCATTGCTCCAAATGTCCCCCCCTTTCTCCTTCTTCCTCTCACTTTATACACTGAGCTTGGGGCCACATGGTCTGGATTATCCCT
>VZSE01005849.1:0-162662 GCA_013398275.1 Promerops cafer | reverse complement strand
GTTTGCAAAGTCACAGTATGAAATGTTATGAAATCGCCTCTTGGGAAGGAGGGAAACAGAAAGCAAGGCGTTTGTTTAGAAAAATCCGCGGCAACCTCTCAGATGTGCCTAAAAAGCTGCCTTTGACCCCCCTGTTGCATTTCCAGGGAAGAGGCAAATCTGGGCTTAAAATCATGAGTCAAAATCAACAAAAATAAACCCGTCCCTGGTTAGTTTTTTCCACTGTCTTCAGTAGGTGCAGTATCAGTGCGAAGGGAGGCTGGGGACAGAGGGATGAGGCTCAGTGAGAAGCTGCTACATTGGTCTGACATGTCTGTCCTGGGCCAAATCCCTGCTTGTGCCAGTGGAAGTGTTATCAGGGCCAGGTTTGGGATCAGGCCCTTATTCGATCTGGGAATCTTATTGATTCCTCTCCTGAGCTTTTTAATGCTTTAAAAATTATCATTTGCTGTACTGTTTCAAGGATTTAAAGGGCAAGAGATTAAGGAGCAAATGCAGGCTCCTTCCTCCAATTCTTGAGGGAGCTACAGTTCAAAAGTTGCTCTAAAAATATTTTAGGGGAATCCTCTCTTTATATATGCATGGAGAGGCAGAACCAGAGATTCTGTTATTTTCTCCTAAGGGTAGGATTGAAGGTTTAAAAACTTGCATTATAGATGGCAAAGATTTTGCCCCATGAAACATATCACCAAGCCATTAAAATATTCAAAGGGTGTCTAGAAATTTTCCAGAAGATTGGATTATTACATTGTTCCAGTAAGAAAAGAGTTCATCTCCTGGTGTTCAATTTTGATTGGCAAAACAGATCAAAGATCTCTCAAGACGCATTTCAATTCCAATTTCCAATCCCCCTCAGTTCTGACTGTCTGAGTCAATATTGGGAGAGGAAGTGGAGGTTAACTGGTTAGTTATAATTGCGAAGGAAGAAGTTGGAATGAGAAGTGATTCTTACAAATCCCACCCCAAAAACAAAACAACGACAAAAAAAAATCCATCAAAAGGCTTTGTGACACTTTTTAGACATCCCTGTTTGCAGTGCAGGGAGGATTCAGCCGGCTGTTGGATGGTACAAAAATAAACCTAGCAGAAACATTAAGTTTTTCAAAACAAGGCTGGAAAGGCTCATAAAAATAATGTTGCTCAGACGCGTTTTAAGAGAAACAGAATTACATCGACAAAATTATATGTTTTCCAGGTTTGGTTGGGGTGTTTTATTTTCCAAGGGGAAAAATTGCTCCCGCAGCAAAGCGAACTGGTGCCATCTAGTGTCACCTCCCGTCTCTCCGCGCGGGGCTGGCAGGGCCGGCAGCCTCGGGAGAGTGGGAACATGTTTATTAACTGCTCGTTTAAAAAAGAGAAAAAAAAATGCTTGCCAGCTTGGAGGAAGGTGGCAGAGGAAACTCTGGATGCCACTGAACTTACTTAAGGAGCCTAATTGGAAACAACTGAGTGCTTATTAAAGTCACTGACATTTCCATATGGAGTTCTCTCTGGGTCTGGTCATGAAATCACATGTGAAAATCTTTCCGAGTTGTGGTGTTAATCTGCCCTTGAATTTTTGCCTAATTTAGGATGTATTGTAAAGCCATGCTTTTTTTGGTTTTTGTTTTTTTTTTTTCTTGGGCAGGGAAAGCTTTCAGTGTCCAACTGCAGCAGCCCAATATGAATTTGTAGGAATAGTGTTTGGGTTTGGAGCACTTTTTTTTCCTTAGTAAACAGTAACATTATCCTCAAAACCCCATACAAATACAGGTGGTAAAACTTTGTGTGCCAGTCCTGTGTGGTAGGACTGTCCTCTCATTTTATTTCTCCATGAAAAAGAAAACCTTTTTACAAAGTCTGTAGGTGAATAAAATGAAGCTCTAATCAGTAGATGCATTTCTCAGTGTGCAACTTGTACCTTCATATATTTATGGTGTTAAGTTTGAAGAACTGTTTCATGCCTGGTTTAGTCCGTATGCTGTAATACCTAGGCTGGGAACTTCACTCAAAGAGCTTTTACTGGTTCAGCTGGAGCCTGAAATGTTGTTTTCATTTTTCTGAGAAGTTGGTAAAATCTAAATTTGGTGGAAAGTTGCTTGTGTGCTCATAACCTCTTGCTCCGTTTTATAGTAGCATGGGAGTCTATAAACGGGAGCCTTGTATGCCGAGTGCCTGTATTCTTCTCTAGATCTATTTTTAAACTATTCTTCTGTTTGGCAAAAAGTGACACTTGGTTTCCATGTTTACAGCAGGCATTGGCAAACCTCAGGACTTCACAGTTTGCAGTTTGGTTAGATCAGTATCCAAAAGTCAGCATCTGACCAGTAAGCTCCTTCAGACTGCAAATTTAGACTGCAAATGTAGCCCTTCTTTTTCCTTTTTTTTTTTTTTCTTTTTAAAATCCAAGCTAGATCTTATGTGTTAGCGTCACTGCAGGACGCTGGCAGCCAAAAGACACACACCCCTAAACTGGAGCAAGTGTGTCGTCTTCAGGACTGCTTTAAAACCCCAGTAATCTCAGTGGAGCTTCCCAGAGAGAGAACTAGGGGCATTTGGGAGAGGGGTAGGAAGTTTTTGATCTATACTGTATTCCTTCCCCTCTTTCTCCTAGTCAGTTGCTGCCTTTGGGCTGTGTGCCGGGTACCCATGGGGAGTGTTGGACCCCTTTTTATGGAGGAGAGACCTTAAGACAAGCACACTGCAGGACAGGGGGCTCTGAAGGGGTCCTGAAGAAGGTGTCCTGTAGGACTAGATACCCTTTGAAATGCATCTCCTTAAATCTGTTTGGATAAATATAGAGGCAAGGGGGTGTCTCTGCCCTGGCCAAGGCGCCCCAAGCTGTGCATGTGTCTCATCCCACCGAGGCGGGATGCCAGAGCAGTTCCTTACTGCCAGAAGGAGCTGTGCCACCCTCAGCCCCAGGAGTACAGAGACAGGGAGGGTCAGGTGCCAGCTGGTAATTTTCTGTCCCAGTGCAGAGTAGGGATGATCAGACACCTCCTCGGAGCCCAGAGGGGCCAGGGACCCAGCTCAGCTCTTGGGGACACCCAGCTCCGGCTGCACCCTGCTCTCGGGTCGGGATCTCAGTGCAGTGTTGGCAAGGCGCGGAGTCCATCTTCTGCTCTCTGGAGTAGCTCCCTAGATTTCGGCCAGGACACATGGTTCCTGCCTTCCCTTGAAAAATTAATGTGCCAGGTTGCTTGGGGTCGTTTGAAATGCTGAGGAAGACTCGACTCCTTGCTTCCCAAGGGCACGCGCTGTCTCTGCCTCACAGCCAGAGCTTGGCTCCGTAGAGGGCAGGGGAGTCCTCTTTAGTAGGAAAACATTGGAGGCAGTTTTAGCGTGCTTACCCCCTCCCTCCTCTGTGTTTTCTTCTGCAAAGACCAAAACAATGTGGAGACTTGAGCTGGGCCAGCTTTCAAGGGCAATCCTTTAAACCCTCTTTTGAAGTATGAACTATAAAGTTCCCTGCGGCGCTCGAGAAAATATGCAGTTTTCCTGGTTCCAAATGCTGATAATAAACCCATCCAGATAATGTATTGCATTTCCTAGAAACATTTGTTTGCTGGCAGGAAATTGGATCAGATTGAGACCGCTCGATAGAGCGAGTGCAATCCGCTCACAGAAGGGTACGGCGGAAAATACGACAGGGCTTGCACTAGTGATGCTGCTTTTGATCTGTGCTGACGCTGTGGACTTCTCTCAGTCTCTTCTTGGGTTATTATTAACCCAGACACGTTTTGGCCTAGACACTAACCAGAAGCTACTAAACTAATAAAACTGCTGTGACAAGTAAAGGACACTTAGTGCCCCTGGATTGCATGGTATCAGACAGCTGAGCTGGGCACTCACACACCCAAAAGCATCTTCTTCACCGTGGTATGTAGCACCCATGGCTGTGCTGGGGGAGCCACCCACACCCAACCTCATTTTCTTGGTTGTCCCCCTGATCCCTGTTCAGAAGAAACCAGGCATTCCTTGGCAGGGTGGAGAGGCAGCTGGCAGCACGCCCTGGCAGGCAGCAGGGATGTTCCCATGGGGCTGGGACCCTGCAGGGCGCAGGGACTGGGGAGGAGGGCAGGATGGAGCTTCCCCTGGGCGGGCAGTTTCAGAATACTGTGTGGGATGAGGCTGTGGGGAAGGAAGACTTTACCCAGCCACCCAAGGTGATGTGAGTGAGTCGGCGCTGCAGGCTCTGCAGGGGTAGGAGATTGGGGCCCAGGGAGGGGGAGTGTTTGATGCCCTCCTCCCTGCCTATGCGATTGGGGGTGGGAGAAGGGTTAAGACCACGGGGTATCACCATGCAAAGAAGGATGGGGAGCAAGGAGTTCCCCCCGGTGCACAGAGTGGGAGGAGGATGGATGAAAAGGGATTCCCTCTAAGTGGGAGAGTAGATCAATGGAGAGGCATGACAGAAGAAAGGACTGGAAGTCCCTGGTTCTCCCCTCTGCCCTAGGGTAAGTGAGCAAAGCGGGTGTCCCCTGTGCATGGGGTTGAGCTGAAAGAGGTTCCCCCACACGAAGGTACACCCTCCCTGTGCTCATAGAGCTGCAGGGAAGGCAGAGCCAGCTCTGGGCTCCTTTCCAGGAATGGGTTTTCTCGGGGAGGTGCCGGCAGCGAAGGGCTGTTCCCTGAACCGCTGGGGCAGACCCATTGCCTTCCTGGAAGGCAACATCAGTGACTGTCCCATGTGGCCATCCCCAAAATGAACTCTGCGCCTATTCCAGACCTTCCTCTATGGGCACAGCCAGCCCTGGCACACAGCCTCGAGCACTGCCAGAGAGCCCACCTGCAAGGTACTGGACAGGAAAACTGGAGTGGGGGGTGTGGGATGATTCTCTGGCCCCAGATGAACCTGTAGGAGTCTCATGGGATTTGGGGGGGTTTAGATGGCAAAGACCATGCTTGGCTGCTGTGTTTTTTTCTGCTCCCCATCACTGGTCTCTGGTCCTTGTTGCCATTCTGTTCTCTCTGGTCTGAGTATCCTCCTGTGCTGGGGTACAGAGCTAGTGCTGTGCGGGGACTGGAAGGGGCAGGGTTAACCCAACTCAGCACAGCAAGGGGAAGGAAAGTCCCTTTCCCTTTGCATGCCCACATCCTGCAGCCAGGAGCTGCTTGGGATGCACCTGCCCAGCTCTTGGGGCTGTGGATCACATCAGCGCTGTGCTGGGAGGGATAATTTGGAAGGGTGGGGAGGGGGCTGCGCTGGGGTCCAGCTCTGGGAGAGAAGCTGGGTGTTTCCCCAGCAGTTCTGTGCCCTCACTGTGGATAAGGGGATTTGGCGACAGTAGCAGCTTCTCACATGATGCTCAGGGGTACAGAGTTCATTTGGCTGTTTGTTACTTTGTTGGTTTACAAGTGGGTCACCTCCTCACCTCGGTGACACTGAGGTGACTCCCCAGAGCCTGGCAGAGTACGTCTGCCACTGTGGCTAAGGTTGGGGTGCCAGCCAGCTGCCCCAAGCACACACATCTGCTCATGTGGGCACAGGGATGTGCATCGGGCTCCTTGCAGAATGCTGTGAGTCCCGTGGCTTGCAATTGACGGTAGTGAGTGGCTGGCAGTGATCGTGTACAGAAAGGTCAGAGTCTGCAGTATTTGGGAAATGAGTCACTTTCTTTATGTGCATAAAGTTTTAAGCTGGCCAGGCTCAGAGCGGCTCTACAGATTTGTGTTTGATGGCTGGAATAAAGCTGTACGACACCTTCTGGGTTTTGTGCATGATACCTTGCCTTAAATCTCATCTCTTCATCCCAGTGGCTCTGGGGATGGGAGGGGAGCTTGGGCTCCAGACCCACACATCTCCTGCAAGGGAGAGGGAAGGCACCACTTGACAATCCCTTGTGTCACAGGGATTATTGAGCTTCCTGCAGTCTTAACAGTCTGGGGGTTGGTCCTCAAAATAGTGTGATGAAGGTCTTGGGGTTTGTTGGCTCACTTGTTTATTGTGCTTCTACCTGCTGAGGCAACTGCCTGAGGACATTCTTCCTGCATTGGTGCCAAGTCAATTGGGTTTGGTTTAAGTAAATCTTGGAGGATTAGTATGAGTTCTGGAAGGCAATTAACTCCTGGGTTTCCTTGCTGTTTTGTCCCAGCTACATTGCTGGGTGAAGCTAGTGCCTGGAGACACAGCTTGTGGTTTAAGGGAGGGCTTTGACAGCAGCAAGGGGAAGGGACTTTAGTTCTGCATCCTCATTGTCTCCACCACGGGCTTCCTATGCAGTCCTGGCCAAGTCACTTTGGTACTTGACACCTATATCCTCCCAAATCTGTTGAGCAATCCCATCCCAGGGCGTTTTCACCAGTGGCTGGAGCATGTGGGTTTCTGAGCAGAGTGGCAGCAGATGTTTGTCTGTATGTCATACCTGTTAACAAGGTGCTGGGAGTATGGCATGGGTCTTGAATGTGGCACCGGACAGGAATTCAGTCTTGGCAGGGGAAGAGTTATCTCCGAAAGAAGTGGTGAGAAAATTCTCTCTTGACTTCCCCTCCCCACCTGCCTTTAAGTTCCTGAGTCATGGAAATGAAAATCTCTTTGGCATACGCCCATGGTTTGGGCTAGAGGGTGTGGAAGAAGCTATGATTGGATTCTCAAAGCCTGTGATTGTGATAAGAACGTACTGTACCGGAAGAAACAAATGTTAACCTTATTGGAGAGTAGAAGGTTTGTTATCTCTAGCTTTTATCCAACTGATACTTGAGCGAAATAGCAGCCTTGTGACCTGCCACAGCCAATTCATAATTACCAGCTAATGTGGTGTTTGTTTTCTTGTGATTTATTTGTAGGTTTGAAAGATACTTTTGGACTGTGAATTGAGGCATTGGGTATGTAAATTTAAATGTTGTGCTTTCCCTCCTAATCTCTCTCCCCCTTTCTTTAATGCAATGTTTCATTAGACCCAGCTGGAATTTGTTTTTGGGAGAGCAGCTGCTCTGTAGGTTTAAACTACTGTACATTCCTGTGCCACTGGGGAAGGAGGAGTCAGGATTGTGGGAGGGGGGTTGATTGTCAAAGAATTTAACATCAAAGATGCACATTCCAGCCCAAACCTCAGGGAGACATGGGCCATTCTGGGTGCTGGTTGAGAGGACACATCTGAGATGGGTCAACAGGCGTTGTGTTGGGGGAAGGCTTCATGTTCCTCGACTAACCCAAACCTTGCCCATGGGGAGGGACTGGGCCATGGTGCGGGTAGCAGCCCAGCAGGTTAGATGAGTTCTATTCCTCACCAGTTAATTGGGAAACTGTGGACAGGTCTTCTTCAGAGTGACCACCACTTAGGAGTAGGAAAGTAGTTTACTGGATGAGGGCTGGTATTCCACTGTGGGCTGGATTTTCCAGATGTTGAAATCATTCAACTTCAGTTGGGACCTTAAGGCTTCTTTTGATTCCTGTGGCTGAATTTACAGCCAGACATCACACAAGTGAGGAGAATGGCTCCTGAGGGAGTTTGAAGGCTAGAAGCTATGTTGGAAGCATTATGGAGATGATCCTGAGTGGGTGGAGTGGACTGGGGTGAGGCTGCCATGGGTGAGGCAGGGAGAAAGAAGAGATGGTTGGCTAATCCTCAGGAGGGTCTGATTGCCTTCACCCACCAGCTTGATGGGTGGGATGAGATGTGCCAGGTCTCGCTATCAGCCTGGGGTCCTCACTAGGCAGCCTGGCAAGAGCTTGACGTGGTGCAGGACTGTTTGCCTTGGGATCAAGGAGCTGCTGCTGCCCCTACCAGGAGCAATTGGCCATCTGAGCATGTCCCAGAGCAGCAGCCGTCTCTTCCCTGGGTTTAGGATAATTGTCTGGTTGTTCTCCATTCTCATCTTCTTCTTCTGATGCTTCTGTGTCACAGACTCAAGATGGCCTCGCCGGCAGACAGCTGCATCCAGTTCACCCGCCACGCGAGCGACGTCCTCCTCAATCTCAACCGCCTTAGAAGCCGGGATATCTTGACCGATGTTGTCATCATCGTGAACCGGGAGCAGTTTAGAGCCCACAAAACAGTCCTGATGGCCTGCAGGTGAGAACAGGGTCTTTCTCTGGCTCCCTCCTTGCTCCTTCTGCCTTTGGCCTCCAGAAGCATTGCTGCAGTCCTGTGGGGGCTCGTGGGATTCACAGGGAATCAGAGGCAGAGAGGCAGAACTGAAAGGGGCTGCCAAGAAATTTGTACCTGTAATGGGATTAGAGCTGAGACCGCTGCCCTCACCTCTCTCCTTGTGTACCCACATCTGCCCACACAAGGCCCATGGAGACCAACAAGAGCACAGCAGATGTGAGGCACATCCCTGAAGGCAAAGCACAAATGTGCCACAGGGACAGGATAGGAGAGGGAGGGCTGGATGTTCACTGGGGTGAGTGAGTCTTCTGTGACCGAGGTGTCCTCTGCCACTGCTATTTTTAGAGCCGTTCCTCCCTGGCTCCCAGACTGCTGGCTGCACCCACCTTAGTTGATTAATTTTCTTTCTTTTTTTTTTTAAAGCCTGATGGGGTCTGAAATCCCTTTCCAGCTCCTGAGATTGCTGGAATTGCTTCCCAATGAATGCTAATTAATATCCCACCATTGCCCAGTTGAATAACAGCAAATGGCTTCCAGGTTCGCTTGCTGACATGGTGTAAAGATTTTAAAAAGCCAAGCTTTGGCTATTAAAATGGCTGAAAAATGTTTTGCCAACATTTTTCCTTTTTTTATTTTTCTGGTTTAAGACTGTGTAGATGCCCCGAGAGGCTTCTGAAAGAAATGAGTCACAGTGGGAAGGGGATGGTGGTAAGAACAACAATGGAAAAAAAACAAAAAAGCTGGGGAATTATTAAATGGAGTCAGTGGGGAGTTGTTGAGCAGGTGAGATCTAAAAGCAGGCTGTTCCAGTTGGGAAAAGTGCAGTGCAGAAGACGCTTACTAAGCTGAGAAACCAAGCTTGATAATAAGGGGGAAGCTCAGGGAATTCTGTAATTGCCTCCTCCTCCTCCCTTCCCATTCACAAACCCCTCTGTACTTAGGGATTTCATACAAATTCTCCTTTTATTGCTTTGAATTGTCATAACACTTGTCCTCTCTACTGTCTCCCCTCTGTAGTGGCCTCTTCTATAGCATCTTCACTGACCAGCTCAAGTGCAACTTGAATGTTATCAACCTGGATCCTGAAATTAACCCTGAGGGGTTTTGCATCCTCTTGGACTTCATGTACACCTCCCGCCTGAACTTGAGGGAAAACAATATCATGGCTGTGATGGCCACGGCACTGTACCTGCAGATGGAGCACGTGGTTGACACCTGCCGAAGGTTTGTCAAGTCTAGGTGAGTGCACTTGGTGACCTTTGAAGAGCCTGGGACTGTGTGTTTGGGTGGGCAGGGAAAGAACTGACAAAGTATCTGAAAATGTATCTTTACAGGCTGAAAATTACTTTGTCTCCCTCCTAAACAATTACTTTGTTTTCCCCGATTCCAGTGAAGCAGAGATGGTGTCTGCTGTGAAGACTCCAAGGGAGGAGTTTTTGGCTGGACGGATGCTGGGCCACCCAGAGGTGATGGCTTATCGGAGCAGAGATGTCTCAGAGAATGGCATGCCTCTTCAAAACGGGTCCCTCTGCAGTGGGAGGGCCTTTGCACCTGGCTTGATCAATAGTTTGTCTGGATCCCCCATTTCCTACCACGGATACAGCCCTCTCCCTCTAAATAGCTTCCTAGTGGATGATGAGTTGCGGGAGATGAGGATGCCTCTCTCTGAACTCTCAAGGGCAGGTGCCTTTCCCAAGGAGAGGATCCTGCCGTGCGACAGCTCCAGGACAATCCCCACTGAGTACGTGAGAACCATTACCGACATCTCTGCCAACATGTGCCACGCTACCATCTATGCTCCAAAAGAAGGTGCTGCTGAAGAAGCCAGGAGTGACATGCACTACAGCGTGGCCTCTGGGCCCAAACCTGTCATCCCTTCAGTCCGGAACAATCCCTACTTCCCTTGCGATAAAGTGGCCAAAGAGGAGGAGCGGACTTCTTCAGAGGATGAGATCAGCCAGCACTTTGAGCCCACCAACACACCCCTGGACCGCAAGGGACTCATCAGCCCTCAGAGCCCGCAGAAGTCAGACTGTCAGCCCAACTCACCAACTGAGTCCAGCAGCAGCAAGAATGCCCGTATCGGTCAGAACTCCAGCAACCTCTTCACCAAGAGCCCCACAGACCCCAAAGCCTGCAACTGGAAGAAGTACAAGTTCATTGTCCTCAACTCTCTCAACCAGAACACCAAGCAAGACAGCGCTGACCAGAACGAGATGGGAACCCTCTCTCCTCGCACCTACGTGCCCATGTCCACTTGCCAGCAGTCCATGGAGCCGGAGCATCTCAATGTGCA
The DNA here is from genome assembly GCA_013398275.1 of Promerops cafer. Lineage (NCBI taxonomy): Eukaryota > Metazoa > Chordata > Aves > Passeriformes > Nectariniidae > Promerops > Promerops cafer. Next base: position 152,333 of record VZSE01005849.1, on the reverse strand, counting down.
ATCCCCCACCAAGATAAGCGTGAATGGTGAAGACTCTACAATCCCACAAGCGAGCAGACTCAACAATATTGTTAACAGGTGAGAAGACTTCCACCCCCCATGCCCCTCCCCACTAAGAAACAGGACTTCCTGCATTGTTGGTGAGGGTTTGGAAGTGTGAAATATCTATAGCATTGGGCTGGGAAGTCCAGTCATGAGCAGATGGAAGCCCCTGCATTTGGTGGAGGGCTGCCAGTGACACTGAGTGCCCACCACCCCCACTGTAGTGGTGCCAGCGTGGACTGGCAAAGAAACTGGGAACATTGGGTTGTGAATCCCTGGGTAACTTTGGCCGCTCTGGATGATTTCTGGAGCCTGGATTTGCCTACCCTGTGTTTCCACCAGACTCCCTATGCCTCAAGTTTTTGTTGGTTGTAAGCATTGGAATGGCCAAAGTATCAGGGAACAATATGCTATCCTCTGGATGTTCCTAGAGACATTTGAGGTCCTTTGGTGATGGACATCTGAAGGTTTGAGGCTTAAGGAACTGTCATTGATCAGGGCTGTGCTGTGCAGCTCACCACAAAGATGTCCCCATAAAACGTGTGTGCCCCTTGTGTTGGGAGGGGTGCAAACAAGGGTCCAATATCTCGAGCACAGCAAGGGCCTTCTCACAGCTGTGTACGTTGCTCTCCTTCCACAGGTCCCGGGATGGGTCCCCTCGGAGCAGCGAAGGGCAGTCCCCACTGTACATGCATTCATCGAAGTGCAGCTCGTGTGGCTGCCAGTCCCCACAACATACTGAGATGTGCCTTCATACCCCTGGCTCAAACTTTGGAGAAGAGATGGGGGAAACCCAGTCTGAATACTCTGACTCCAGCTGCGGTGAGTCTTGCATCCTTGGTAGACTTTTTCAACAAGCAGCTGGGGGGCTGCGCAATGTAGGGACCCATCACTGAGTGCCCTGTGATCAAACACACAGTCAGACCTGTCCCAGATGCTGGTAGATCCCACAGTGCTTTACAGCCCCCTCTTGAGTGTCTGACCAGCTGTGTGCATGCATATGAGGGACACATGCATATAGGAATTGCTGCCTTCCTCCCCTTCCCCAGCACCATCCAGATACCTTGTGCAGGGAGTTAGTCACCTGCTGCAAAGCTGACAGGTAAGGACAGGAAACAAGTGCACCCCACCCCACCAGAACCACAGGAGAACAAGCCTGACAGATGTAATGACCTGTAATGGGGATTGGGCAAGCTGGCATGTCTCATGCATCCGTCATGATATCTTTATTATCAGGGAGCCCAGTGTGCACATCTGGGGAAATGCAGATAATGAGGCTTGCAATTTTGTTGCAAAACCCCACAAGCCCAAAGACAGGTATCTGTGCACTCATCTGCCTGTAGCTCAGGGAGGGGGAATGCAGCATTGCCACCTGTAGTGTGGGCAGAGATCCAAGGAGGGAACCTCTCAGTGGTAACACTCAACACAACATGTAAGAGTTGGGCATCCTCCTACTGGGGGAACCTGCCTTGTGATTTGGGAGATGACCGTATTCCCAAGCTCAAGGCAGACCTCTGTACCTGTAAAGGTTAAACACCTCTGAAGGTGCAGGAGTTGCTCCAGAGCTGAGCATCCTTCAGAGGATGCCTGATATCTTGAGTGCTTTCATGGACCTCACTGAAAGATGTCCAGTTGACATGCTGGCTTCTTGGAAGCAGCCTGTGTGTCACTAAAGGAGAGAGAAAGCTCTAAACTCATGATGACTTTGCTCTCAAACTATGCATGTTGTTGCTGTGTGCACAAGGGCAGGACGTAACAGCAAGGTGCAAGCACAACTGAATGTGAACACCTGCACTTGGCTGCTTGTTCCAACACTTGCTCTGGCTGCCCCTCTCCTCCATCCCAAATCCATCCCATAGCCTGTGAAGAAGGTGGCCCAGGCACTGTCCATCTGATTGCTCCTCTCTCTGCCCTCCCAGAGAACGGAGCCTTCTTCTGCAACGAGTGTGACTGCCGGTTCTCCGAGGAGGCCTCTCTCAAGAGACATTCTCTGCAAGTCCACAGTGACAAGCCCTACAAGTGTGACCGCTGCCAGGCCTCCTTTCGCTACAAGGGGAACCTCGCCAGCCACAAAACCGTCCACACAGGTGCAGTGTTGGCTATGGGGACAGCTTTGGGGAGGCTTTGGGTTGGTGAGCACGTTGGTGTTTATGGCGGGGTTTGTGCCTGGTGCAGCATCCTCTGTGTCACAAGCTGTCCCTGATGGGAAGAGCAAGGTGCTTTACTTGGCACTGCCAGGGAGCCCTTGGTCAGAGCACCAGGCTTGGGAATGGGGGAGATACCTGCATGCAGCAGGGGTGGAACTCAACCTCCTTTTCTGTAAAGCACTGGGCACCACTGTTTTTAAAGGTGTCGTGCAAAATTTGTAACTGGGACCAAATGCATGGCCTCCAGGTAACTTTGTGGTAGACTTCAGCAAAAAAAAAAAAAAAAAATTAAAAATAATCAAAAGAACATTTAGGGAGAAATCTGAGATTTATTTTTACATCCTAGAAATCCAGGTCACATCTAGCTTGGCATAAACTCTGCTGATGGGAAAATCTGTGAATGGATGGACTCTGTGAATCAGCACAATGAAAGCTGAGAAAAGGAAAGGATATTAAGGGTTTAGTCATTTGCTGATAAACCTAGGGCTTAATTTATTTCATGCTTTTAATGCTTAACATGTCAACAGCCAGTTCACAAGCTGAGGAAGGGAAGTCTGGGCTGATGACTCTGTGCTGCTGCACTGAATTAGACCCAAATTGCCACAGTCTCAGCTGGGCTCTAGAAGGGCTGTGCAGGGGACTGAGACAACACAAGTACCAGGGCAGTGTTCAAGGGTGCTTTCTGACAGCTGTAGGGAGATGTAGGTGCCAGCTGCTGTCACAGGGTCAGAAGGAATGATGCTGTTAATCCTTGCTGGCAGGGCTGCCTGACTCCCTCTCTTTCCCTGAAGGCTGCAGCTCCTAATCCAAAAGAGAAAAGCTGCCTCCTGAGCCCTCACCCTGCTCTGTGGACACCCTGCCCAATGCTGCTTGTCCACAGCCATCTCCAAAAGGGGCAGGAGTCAGGGCTAGTGCTTCATGCCATGGGGTCTGGCACCTGAAGAGACTTAAATCTGGGGAGCACCATGGATCCTGGGTGCTGAGCACACCTGTAGCTAATCCCTCACCCTTTCTTTTGGGCTCTGCAGGAGAGAAGCCGTACCGCTGCAACATCTGTGGGGCACAGTTCAACCGACCAGCCAACCTGAAAACCCACACGCGCATCCACTCTGGGGAGAAACCCTACAAGTGTGAGACTTGCGGGGCCAGATTTGTCCAGGTGCGTGTAGCCTCTGCAGCCTGCAGTGCCTGGGGAGGTGGGATATGGTTAGATCTTCTGCGCAAGACTGGCACATCTGCACCACCAAGACGGGTGATGCATCCTGGCAGAGAGGAGGCTGATGATGGCCCAGCTTGCTACCTTGGGCAGGTCTTCCCATGGTGTTGTGGGATAAATATGGACCTTAAGGTCAGAGCAGGGGGACAATTTGGCTTAGTAAGGAAGCCTGACTGCTGGTTGTAGCTATTCTGCTCCACTTTGTCCTAAAGACTGGAGGTACTGGCGCTCAGACTCATGGCCCTGACTCCCAGCTATAACCCAACAGACCAAAAAAGATGTCTGGGCAGAACCCCATTCCCACAGGGATACCCTTGCTCCCAGTGGGATGCTGCCCTCCCTGGGGCTGTTCTGACCCAGAGCTGCTCTCTGCAGGTGGCCCACCTCCGTGCTCATGTGCTCATTCACACCGGGGAGAAGCCGTACCCCTGTGAGATCTGCGGCACGCGCTTCCGGCACCTGCAGACCCTCAAAAGTCACCTTCGAATCCACACAGGAGAGAAACCATATCATGTGAGTGGCCCTGTTTTTTTTGGTGGTGGGAATCTCAGCTTGGGCTGGGGGACAATGCTGCCAAGCCTGGGGGGCTGGGAAGACACAAGGACATTCACACAGGCTGGTTGCAGCATCCTAATGCCCTTTGCCAGCCTCATGAGGCCCTGCACCAAGGTCACATCCCTGCTTCTCGTGCCCCATTTCCCTCCTGGGCATTAGCTGATGCTGATGTGGTATTTTTTCAGGCGTGGCTGTGTTGGAAACACTGACACGCAGCCCAGGCTGGGTACATCTTAGTTGCTCTTTTCTTCCACTCCATCTGGAAGAAGGTCACACTTCTTCAAATAGCTATGGCTTAAATTACAGCTGCCTGTGGTGTGTGGGGATGGGGGAAAGGAGCAGACAGCCTGGCCTGAGCTCCCCTCTGATGGTGATAATGGCACCCAGCAAGCAGTCTGCCCTGCCTTGCCTGCAGCCCTGTGGGCTCACAGCTCTTTGCTGGGGCTTTCCTGGCTTTCACCATCTGCTAGAAAGAGAATTCAAGAAGGGGTTGACATCCACACAACCTGGAGCCATCCAGCATAGCAGAGGTCAAAAGCAGCTCCAGAAATATCCCTGTAGCTGGTTTGTTCACCTAGATATGGAGCTTGGTGCTATGTCTATCAGAGCCAGAGTCATCTCCTGAGCCACTTTGCCTTTTGTGCATCCCATAACCAATAAATGCTGCTAAAAGCCTGGGATGGGCTGCTGCTTCTCCCACCACATTCCACTTTCCCCCTCATCCGCCTGTCTAGTGAGTGCAGTGTCCTGGGGCCTGTGGTGGAGAGCAGGCCTTTGGTGCCCCGAGGGGAGGACGTGTCCCCTGCCACGGCGTTTGACACCCTCTCTCTTTGCCTGTCGCCCCACAGTGTGAGAAGTGCAACCTGCATTTCCGCCACAAAAGCCAGCTGCGGCTCCACCTGCGGCAGAAGCACGGGGCCATCACCAACACCAAGGTGCAGTACCGCATCTCGGCCAGCGAGGTGCCTCCGGAGCTCCCCAAGGCCTGCTAAGGCACGGGATTCCCCAGGAGGAGGTCGTCTTGGGGGGCATGGCGGGGGGAAGCTGTCCAAAGGATACTTGCAACACTTTAAAAAAAAAAAAAAAAAAAAAAAGAGAGAGCAAGAAAGAGAAAAAATATTCATCACATGATGGAGTGCCTCTAAACCCATAGTACAGATAGGTGGAAAAACATTAGAAATTAAAAAAAAAAAAAATTACAAATACACGGGTTTTATTTTTCCCAGTTATGTGAAACAAAAAGAAAAAATAAAATTATTCAGATTTTACTGTATATAAAACATAAAAAAAATTTAAAATAGTCATTTTAAATGTCTGTGCAGTGGAGTGTTGATAAACTCTGGAGTCTAACCTTCACAGCCTTTGCCGTTTGAAGATGAGGAATGTAATGTTGATTTATGGGAACAGATTTTTTTCTTTTGTATGCAAAATGTGTGTNTAGATATAAATATATAAATATATATATAAAATAAATATATATAGACCTTTAAAAAAGCTATATTAAAAATATATAAAATGCATTAAAGGCTCAGTTGGACTCTGCAGGCAGAAGCCACTCTGAGAATCTTTATTATGATAGAGCACTTAAGGAGATATTTTAAAGTATTGCATCTGTACAAGTAAGAAAATATTTTGTCTAAATGCATCAGTGTATTTGTATTTTTTTGCAAGTGAAGGTTTACAATTTACAAAAAAGTGTGTATTAAACCAACAAAGCTGCAGAAGGAATTTAAAATAATAATAAAGTGTAATTTTTTTGTTCTAGTTCTCAGTCTGTATATATGTAAAATGTGGTTTCGCACGGTGCCTTTCTTTTCAATGGAAGTTTTCAGTGTATGGACTATATTGAGCTCAGTTTCTTCAAGGTACAGCCTGATGTTGCAAAAGGAGTTTTGGTGGAACTCTTTAGTGGGGGAATGTTTTAATTTTTTGTTTTGTTTTGGATTATTTTTTTTGGTCTTATTTTACATGCTTGTGTTATAAACAATCTCGGGAGACAGGGTTTGGGCTGTGTCTAAACTGCATTAATGCGTTCTGTAAAATATAGCTGTACAAATAAAAGAATAAAATGAAGAAAAGTGATGTATGATGGAGTGAGAGGTCTGTTCTTGCCTGCCCTTCTCCTTAAGCACCTTGAAGCCCGGCTGGTGCCTGGGGAAGGGGCTGAGCATCCCAAGCCCTGGTGTGAGCTCTTGGCTTGGTGTGGCTCTGGCCCTGTGTTGAAGGCAGGGGCCTCTTTCAGCCTCGAATGAAGGTGGTCTCTGGCAGGAGGTCTGAGCAAGACTCAAGTTTGCTCTGGATCCTGGTGGGGACTGTGCCACCCCCTTGGTATTTCTGCATTGGCACCGAGTAGCCAGCAGGAACAGGACAGAGCCTGGGAGAGACCTTTGCTGACCAGCCCAGGGACAGTTCCAGATGGCTGAGTAGTTATTTATATTTCCTGGAATTCAGTGCACTTGCCAGAATTGCTCAGGGAAGATGACTGCCTGTGGCTCCTCTCTTTTTAGAGCCTGGGATGGGGGGGATGCTGTTCTGCCTGCCTTGTGGGATGGTTCAGGGGAGCAGGGTCTGTAACCCCATCCAGGACCTCGCTGGCTGAGAGCATCTCTGTTTCCAGCCATTGTATGCTGGCTTTGGGCCAGAGCTCAGACAGCCCAGCCTGGGCTCGCCCTGGTGGGGAGAGGAGCTGCTTTGCTCTGTTTGGGTGGCTGTGGTGTGCTGGGAGAAGCCCTGAGTGCCCGGGCCCTGAGCTCTGTGCAGGCAGCCCAGCAGCTCTGTGCTGCTCTGCTGGTTTCAGAAAACCAAAGAGCCTCATGCAAAGAAAGTTTCTCTGAATTACACAGACAGGACTGGCTGCAACCAGCACTGGTGTGGAGCCCGGCCACAGCTCAGCACGGCCCGGGGCGAGGTCTGAGTTTTGTTTTGAGTTTAGTTAATTCATGGATAACTTTGTCTCAGGGCTTGCCGGATGAATCACAGTGGGGGGACTTGGAAGCACCAGCAGGAAGGGGAGGGCCTGGCTGGTTGCAGGGTCAGGAGGGGCTGCACTTAGGAGGAGCTGGAGATGAAGAGAAGGATGTGTTTTTCAACACACCATGGGACAGAGATGGATATGAGAGAACCCAAGCAGCCTTGTGTGGGAGGAAAATGCCAAGAAGAGGGGAAGCCAGTCTGCTGTTTTGGAGTATCCTTGCTGCTCTGACTTGGCCTTCTGATGGTCACAGCAGGCTGAGACAACAATTGCTGACATTATCTGAACATTTTTAGAACCAGGAGCTATGAAGATGCTTTTGGGCCCCGTAAGTGGGATCATGATGACTGATAACAGCAGTGCTATTCTTAGAGAGGTTTCTCCTCAGGAACTGTCGTGCTTAGCCGAGCCTGTGGATCTGGACAGGCTGCTGACCTGGACAGAGTGGCTGGTCCTCATCTTTGTGTGCTTGCAGCGTTTAGGTCTGCTGTTCTTCCTTATGACATCTTTGAGTTCTCGCTTTATGTGCTCATCTAAAGGCCATGCAGTTGCCTTTTCCTGTTTGCCTCTAAATAAACACTTGTTTCAAGCTGAAAGTTAAACTTTTTAACTTCTACTCTGGTCTTGCAAGACCCCTACCTGGAGTACTGTGTCCATCTCTGCAGCCCGCAATGCAAGGAAGACCTGTTGGAATGAGTCCAGGGGAGAGCCACTAAGCTGGTTGCAGGGTTGGAACACATCTTCAGTGAAGACAGGCTGAGAGAATTGGGGCTGTTCAGCTTGGAGGAGGTTCCAGAGAGACCTTAGAGCACCTCACACTACCTAAAGGGAGCCCACAAGAGAGCTGGAGAGAGACTTTTCACCAGGACATGTAGTGATAGCACAAGGGGGAATGGCCTTAAGCTGAAGGAAGGTAAATTTAGATCAGCTATTAGGAAAACATTCTTACCCATAGTGGTGGTGAGGCACTGGAACTGGTTGCCCGGAGAAGCTGTGGATGTCAAATCCATGAAGTGTTCAAGGCCAGGCTGGATGAGGCCTTGAGTAACTGTGATTAGTGGAAGGTGTCTCTGCCCATGGCAGGGGGGTGTAACAAGGTGATCTTTAACAGCCCGTCCAACACAAGCCATTCTATGATTTTCTGACCCCCAACTCCTCTGACTTGTCCCCCAACAGACCAGATCTGCTGGCATGTGAGGAAACCCCACAAAAAGGCAAGGGCTGAGCAACGAGCTGGAGCCAGCCTCTCTCTCCTCCTGTTTCATTTGGCTGGGCAAGACAGCTGCCTGGCAGCCTGCAGCAAACGCCTGCCTGCTGTGGGGCAGGCATTTCATGAAGTGAGGTCTTCCCAAGCATCCTTCTGGGCAAGAGCCTATTTTTCACCCCAAAGGCTGAGGCCAGCATGAGTCCTCACCAACTTACTTGTGTTAGACACAGGGTGGTTGAAAAATGACCACAAATGGAGCATTGCCTGAGTGTTGACAAAAGCAAAATCTTGCTCTCCCACCTTATTCCCTCACTTGTTTTCCATTTCTACCTTTCTCTGGTGGGTTTTAATGTTTAGTAAAGCTGGCTGTCCTCACAACAGGGTTTAACACACATACTGCTCTCATTTGACACACATATTTAGGTTTCACCCCTCCCAGTCAGGACCTGCTTGCCTTTGAGCTCACCGCCTCTCTGGTTACTGCAGTTGTCACTTTTGGAAATGGCTGGGCTGGGCTGACAGCTCCACTTGCCCCAGACAAGCAGCTGTGGAGCCACAACCTCTATTTCCTATTGACTTGCTCAGCTGCACTTGCAAAATAAATACTGTATTTTCCCAGAGCATGGTTTCCTGCTCCTGACAGATTTTAATTTTTTTTAAACAGTGATGTCATGGCTTTTCCAGGCAGTTCAGCTGAAGCGATAGCAATCGCGGTCAAAGGCCTGCAGGCGTCTGGCACGGATGGTGTTTGGAGAGGCAAGGGAGCCGTCACACACAGAGCTGCCCTACACCTGCTTTATGCCTGCTTTATACCCACAAACACTCAGCCCTGCCCGTGTCAGTACTGCTGGGTTGTTCACCCTTGGAAAACCCAGCTTCAGAGACAGCTGGTTTCATTCAGAGGAAAGGTCACCACCAAGCCTATGAAATGGCTGGATGCCAGGAAGGCCCAGCATGGAAATGGGGATTCAGGCTCCAGGGGAGTGAGCAGGGCTAGGAGAGAGGATGCTTTATTTCTTTTGTCAGCGTTGACGGACAACCCCCGGGGCCGGGGCCGGGGCCGGGGCCGGGGCCGGGGCCGGGGCCGGGGCCGGGGCGCTCCGCTGCATTCTGCCGAGTCTCCACAAGAGGGCAGTGGAAGACGGAGTTTAAGCAGGCAGTGCTGGAACTACGGAATCCCTCGGGTTGGAAGGGACTTCAAAGATCATCCAATTCCAACCGTGGACAGGGATACTTTCCACAAGATCGGGTTGCTCAAAGCCTCATCCAGCCTGTTTTTCCAGGTGTGGAGCATCTGCAGCTTCTCTAGGTTACCCATTCCTCACCATCCTCACAGTAAAGAATTACTTCCTTATATCTAACCTAAATCGACCCTATTTCAGTTTAAAGCCATTCCTCTTTATCCTGTCCCTGCATATCCTTGTAAAAAAGTCCATCACCGACTTTCTACAATCCTGTTTAGGCACTGGAAGGTGCTATAAGGTCTCCCCAGAGCCTTTTCCAGGCTGAACAGAGATGGTGTTAATAGAGGAGAGTTATATACAGAGATAAAGCAGAGATAATTATTTCCTGATTTAATGTGCTCATCCATCTGTACCCATCATCTCTTTCCTTATGCTAATAGTCCTCACAGTTCAGGCCAGCATCTCTCTGTATGGTCCCGAACACAGCCCTTACTCCTGATAGCCACTGCATTAGTACAGGTAAATACCCTGGTATATCTCATATTACACCTGGTATATAACTCTTAGCTCAGCCTGTTCAACTTTGTTTCTGCACATATTTGTGCTGATCTTTCCCTTGTCTTTACCATGTCTTCCCCTTCCCCTTTCTCTTCCTTCTCCCTTTCCCTTTCCCCTTCAAGGCAGCTGCTATCAGCCCTACGGATGCCATGGCAGTATCCTAGGTGGCTGAGACTGGGAATAAATCTCAGGCAGCATCAGAAATCCTAAACACAGCTCGGGCTCTTAGACAGAGACATTTCAAAAATTAGGTACCAGAATTCCACCTCCGTGAACCTCCACAGCCTGACTGCCTTCCCCCTTTGCTACTGGAGCAGAAATCCCAGAGGCTTGTAATTAATGGAGAGGCAAATTCTTTTGGATCTGTGCCCAAGTTTTACTATAAAAACAGAAACCTCTCAGGGCTGTTGTAAGTTGGTGTACAACGCCAACATTGCTGCTGTCTCTGTGCCCCATTCCAGGGGTACATGGTACCATTCAGCCAGAGGCTCTCTCCCTTATTGAGCTCTTGTTTTTTATTATCACTCAGGCATGACTGACTACTCTTTCTCCAGTCATCTGGATCTCCCGGGACAGGAAGCTGCTCTATTAGATTTCCAGCTAGCTGCTAGAGCTGTGGGGCTGCAGCAGCTTCCTCGCTGCCCCACAGCACCAGCTGCATGTCCAGAGGCAGCGCGGGGAATGTCACCGCCCCGGCTCCCAGATCACTGCTCAGCCCTACCAGCTTGAGTGCTAGAATATAAAGAAAGGCGGTGTTCCCTGCCGGCAATGGAGTAATCCAGGGCAAAACTGTCCTGCTCGAGAAAGCAGAGCTGAGAGTGTGGAGAGTGTTTCGTAGGTGATAGCGAGGGAGATAAGGCGCGATGGGAGCCGGGCTGGCAGCTGCGGTGACAGCAGAGGGCACGCTTCGCTGCTGAGCACACAGCCTGTGCACCCAGAGCCGGGCATTGCTGGACTGCTCTGGGTCCGTGGAGCGAGCTGGAAGCGTGGGGGTATGGAAATAGTCACAGGAATTCAGTGCAATTCAATCGTCTGCAAAGCCACATGCCCTGCAGCGCTGCGGCAGAAAGAAAGGAACAGAATTGCCTTTGCCACAGCCGAGCGGATGATGGATTTATCTGGCTGGAGAATGAGTGCAAAAAAAATTCAGAGCACACTGATCCCATCGAGGAGCTGGGGGAAGGGGAACTGGTAAATCAATCTGCAGCTCACTCGCTGCTCCATGCAGCAGAGTCATGAGGATGTCTGGAGGTCTGCCCTTACCCCTGCCCCAGGAGTCCCCTGTGGGAGACAGTACAGACTTGTATAGAGCAGATGGACTTCCTTTCTCCACTCCCTCATTGCTGGTTCCTTCAGGTGGAACAAGGTGGTTTTCTGAACCAAAGCATGTGGTATTTTTCCTTTAGATTTTCCTTGAAAAGAAACATACAAATTTTTCAGAAGGAGAACATCAGAGGGATTCTCACGAACATTACCTGACAACTTTGGTCCATTCAGCATTGTATCTGTCAACAAGGCTCAGACCTGATAGGAGTTCCGTTTCTCTCCTTTAAACAGGCTGAAATATTTCTAGGGGAACAGTCTCATCAAAGATTTGTCTCTGGTCCTGCCTCACCAGACTCACAACCTCAGCTGAATCCCAAGAAGGTAAAAACGGCCAAGGTGGATGTCAGAGCCTTTCTGAGGCTGCTCTGGCTCAGGAGTCGTGTCCTGATGGACGGCGTGGCCGTAGGGAAGAAACCGACTACACTTTCCTCAGGTGAGTTTCTGAAATTCAGTGGGACAAATCCAAGACACTTCCATGTGGTCATAGCTCCTCTGTTGCTGGGGGACACTGATGTAATTCCTCCAGCCTCCCTCAGGCAGAGGTGGGACAGAGGGACAGCCACCCAGCTCCAGTGCTGCACAGAGAGATGGAGTCAGAGCCAACCTGGTCTTCCAAGCCTTGTCCCCATGTGCCTCAAAAGCCATAGTAGCCAGTGAACATCAAAGTCAGGAATTCCCAGTGTGACTGACGGTCAGTGCTTGCCTGGAACTGGACTGTAGGGAGCACAACAACTCCAACAACATTTCTCCTAACCCAAAGTTCCATTGGGCATTATTGCTCTGTGCCTGGATGCCCTGCACTGCCAGGCAGCCAGCAAGGGTTGGCAGGGCAGGGTTGGGCTGGGTAGATGCAAAAATGAAAAACAAAGTGTGGGTGAAGATAAGGGCTAGGAAGGAACAGTTCTGGTCTGAACATCTTTAATAGAGCTGGGCTCATGCACACAGAGGTGCTGTGGGTAGCTGGGGAAAAACAAGGTGCTGAGCAGCCTGGGTTTGGGCAGGACATCAAGAATGGCCTCTAAAACCACTTAGGATTCAAGTCTGGTCTCTTCCCCCATTTGATGGCAGCATGACCTTACCAACTTCCTAAAACCATCCCTGCCAGCCCACCTGGAACCCATCCATCTCTGACTGAGCTACACAACTCTGCAAAATCCCATTAAGTGTGTCTAAGTCCTGCTGGCCCCACAGGAAGTTATCAGGAAATGAGAAAGAGGGAACTCATCAAGGAGGTTGTTCCTGCACTCTGCCAGCTCCTACAGCTCTCATCTCCATGTTGGTGTCCAGGTGGGTCCAAAAGGTGATAAAATGTAGCACAGCTCTCCATCCTATGCAGCAGTCCAAGGCTGCACTCCAGCCATGCTCTAGGAAAAACAGGTGCTGAATGGATCCCTCTGGCACTTCAGGGCAGATCCATTGCTGTGGAAGCCAAAGGAGGATGGTAACTCTGGAGTGATGAGGGTTCCCAGTGCCCCATCCCCTTGGGGTGACCCGTTGAATGACAGAAGGGATGCCAGCCTGGAGAGTAGCCTGCTGTGCAGTAGCAGGGGATGTTAGGTAACAGCTTCCAGTAAGCCACAGGGAAGTCTGAAATAACCCAGTGTTGTCTCCCATTTACATCTCTGTTCCTCTCCAGTGTGGAACCCAAGCAGGCTGCATTGCCCTGGGCTGTGCGATGAGCTGGTGGGGAGTTGGAGCCTTCTGCAAAGCTGGCCCAGGCTTGCACTGCAGTGTGGCACAGCTGGGCTGGGCTGTGCCAAGCAGGACAGCCTGGGGGCTACAAAACAAATCTATTCTCTGTGCAAGTAGAATAGGAGAGCCCAACTTGATGCTACTGGCACATCTAGAAAAGTGGTGAAACTACTGTTGCTGAAAGAATCCTTTCCTAGGAAACCTCTCTTCAGGAAGCAAGAGGTCCAGGATAGGTTTGATGTCTTGGCATCTGCTGCCTCGGCTATTTGCCACACACAGGACTGGCTCTGCCTTGCCCACAGGAGGAGAGAGATGCTGGTCCAGCTGCTAACACAGGGTCTTGGTGGAGAGAAAAGCTCTGACAGTCACAGCCCTTATGGACAATCTGCTCTTTTGGGTCCAATCACTTCTCTTGGCCTTGGTGGGAGGCTGTGTCCTGTGCCCAAAGCAAGGGAATTTGTCTAAACCAGAGCAGGGGCTGATTCTTCTCCACAGATTTCCCCAGAGCAAGATCAGTTCTAGAAGACAGACAGGGGCCCAGGAGCACAGAACTTGGCCTTGTTCATGTCAGGCAGGTGGAGAAAAACTGGCTATAAATGCAGCACAAATAAACCCAACCCTCAGGGTCTCATGGGCTACAAATGAAGGCTTATTCTCATGATTTTCATTAATTTTGCTCCACACTTTGGGAAAGATGAAGAGGATGAAATGCAGGGCTGCAGAGCCACCGTGCACAAAGGAAGGGAGGCAGCATGCAGGGAGGGTAGCCGCAGTGCAGCCCAAAGTTCTACCTGGTCTGGAACCAGCAACGAGCACCAATTCATCATGTTGGACTGTGAAACAGAGCAGGAACACTTTGTTTCATGCTTCACACTCCCAGGTCAGCTTCGGCAAACCCAGCCAGCAGCACCAGGGTTGAAAGTGGGGCAGGGGATGCACATTAATTCATCATGAAACAAAATGTCATTTTGAAGGTTTCTGGAGACCTTTTTGCAGTGCTTGAATTCTTGTCCCCTCAAGTCCTTGACTTTCCTCAGCTGGAAATTGAGATAGCAGAGATTCTGATACCCCTTTTTGTCAACAGAGGCCCTTTCCAGCACATCCTGCTCTGCTCCTACCAGCTGGGAGACAGCTGAAGAGGCTGATCCTTTGGAGGGTTTGAAGCAGCTTTTCCCATTGTGGGCACCAGCCAGCTCACAGGGAGAGGCTGGAGGAGCGGGGGAGACTGGCCATCCCAGTGGGACAGGTGCATCCCAAGGGACCAGCACGTCCAGCGACCCTGAGATGGAGACAAGGGTCCCCGCAGGCTGAGCCAGGGACCAGCGCGCCCCGACCCAGGCACCGATTTGTCATCGCTTCCCGGAGCTGCGGTGCCACGGCAGGAGCCGGGGCACTCTCCCGGGAGGCTCCCGCTGCCCCCGGAGCTGCCCGCGGGAGGGAGTCTGGGAACGGACCGGTGCCCGAGAGACCCATAGGGGCAGGGGAGGCAAAAGAACCCCCAGGGGCACCTCAGCACCCTCACCCTCTGCAGGAGCCGGAGGCGATCGCCCTTTAGGGGAGCCTTTGCAGCTCCCCGGATCCTGGAGCCGTTTCTCACCCGACGGGGCGGGACCCGTCCCCAGGGCGAGGGGCTTTGGCAGAGCGGCTGCTGGGGGACTTCACCCTCCGACACCGGGTCAGAGCCGCGGGTGGGCGGTGACAGCTGGGACCCCCCACCGCCGCTCCGGGGGGCTTGTGGCCGGGGAGGAGGGAGCGGACGGGCAGGGTCGGAGCTCTGGAAAGGCGGTGATTTGGGGACGGGGGCTGGGGGCGGCCGGGGGGCGGCCGGAGGGGAGGGGAGCTCAGGGGGAGCCGTGGAGGCTTGGCCGGCGCCGGGCAGAGCGGAGCATCCCCGGTCCCGTTCACCCCCCCGTCCCAGAGACCCACCCCCGGCGGCGTGGGGCGAGGGGGGCGCCCCCGCCTTGACGTCAGGAGAAGGGTTTATAAAGGGCGGGCGGCGAGGAGATCCCCAACGCCGGAGCCGAGCCGCAGCGGAGCCGCCAGCGCCTCCCGCCGCCGCCTCCCGCGCCCGACCCGCCGGCGAGATGCTGTCGTGCCGCCTCCAGTGCGTCCTGGCCCTGCTCTCCATCGCCCTGGCCCTCGGCACCGTCTCGGCCGCCCCCTCGGACCCGCGGCTCCGGCAGTTCCTGCAGAAGTCCCTGGCCGCCGCCGCCGGGAAGCAGGTGAGAGCCCCGCGACGGGGCGGACACCGCGGGTACCCCTCGGGCACCTCGACGGCCGCGCTGCGGGCTCCCGCTTCTACAGAGACCCCGATTCCCTTCTACAGAACCTCCTCTCCCTGTCAGAGCCCCTGACACCCCTGCTGCTGACCTCTCCAGCTCCTCGCCAGACTTCCCCAATGTCCCTGTTTCAGACGCCCGGTTCCTTGCTGCAGACCCCCCCTTCCCCCACAGATCCTCTGGTTCCCCGCCGGGGCTGAGCCATCGACAGGTTGGGCAGCTGCTGCTGGGAGGTGAGACAGTCCAGCTGGGTGCTGGTGGTCAGTGAGGAGCAGGCAGCTGGGGCACAGGGCAGAGCCCCTGGGGAAGCTCCCAAGGGTTTCTCCGGGTCACAGAATGAAGGCAGCTTCCCCAGAGCACAGAACAATGGCCTTATCCACGCTGGGTGACAGGCGAGGCTTAGAGGGACTAGAAGAAAAATAAGTTCCAGTGAGATGGTGACCAATTCAACCTCCCCTGCCAGCTCCCCAAAGACCTTTCCCGTGTCACTTTAGCAGCAGGCTCATGGCATCCTCGCTGAGTATGGTGCTGAGTGCTGGAGCCATGGGAAGAGAAGGTAAAGACGAGTTCATTCCCTGTCACAGACAGGACAGCGGTCTGTTCCCCACACCAGGTAGATGCCATAGACACAACTGCTGCACAGCAGCTGCCGGGCTGGGCTCTTTGGAAAGCCAGGGCTCCTCTTCTCCTCCTGCATCCTGAATGTCTCTAATCTGGCCATGGAGGAGTCTTAGAGGAACAGAGTGGCGAGCCCCCAAAAATCAAGGAATAATTGTGGTCTATCTCTTTCTCCCTTTCTGTCTCTTGTCCCCAAGGAACTGGCCAAGTACTTTTTGGCAGAACTGCTTTCAGAGCCAAGTCAGACAGAAAATGAAGCCCTGGAGTCTGAGGACTTGTCCCGAGGGGCTGAGCAGGATGAAGTGAGACTGGAGCTGGAGCGCTCGGCTAACTCAAACCCCGCTCTGGCACCCCGGGAACGCAAAGCAGGCTGCAAGAACTTCTTCTGGAAAACTTTCACATCCTGTTAGCTTTTGAAACCCACCTCTTCTCCCCATCCATCCCTGCCCTGCCCTGAGCAGAACCTTCACCACAAGAGGCGAAGACTGTAAATACACAATCCACAGTTATGGTGAAATTAAACAAACAAGGAAAATTTGAGTTTGATTTCCACTTGTTTTAATAAAACTTTCTGTTCCAATTGTACATGATTTGCTTGAGTTGTGATTTCTGACTAGTTCTTTGATGACATGCACTCTGCAACTCTTTCAAATGTACTATTTTTAATTCTCTGTTGCAATAAAATTTATGTTTCAAATGGTGATGCTGAGGCTCGGTGGTCAATGAGAAAACTGGAGTTACCTCTCAGACTGCTCTTCTTCGGAACGCTGCCTATCTCAGAGAAGTAAACACCGTCCACATCCACACATATGCACACACACACACTGTGTATCATAATGTGAGATATTTTCTGTGGTCTTACTAAAGAACTAGAGCCACGGCAATATTTTAGATATCAAAACCCTGCAGTTGTGGCTGAATCAAATCCACAGCGCTTGGCACTTCGAGTCAGTCTGAAGGATTTACACCCATCACCAGAGGGATCAGTAAAAATCTCAGCTGTGTATTTCAAGTGATGGGGATGATAAAAGTAGTTCAAGGTACAAGTTTACATCACACATCTCATTCCCTCCTCAGCCACAGGCACTAAAAGGTTTTCTTACCTGGCATATTTTACTCCTTGCAGCATTCTTGACAAGCATTGTTTCTGGGATTCCTTCAGAAAGTTTTCCTTTGTTCTGGAGTGCAGGGGGAGGTTTTGCATCCCTGTAAAGCTGAGATGTTAACCCCATGACACCAGACCCTCTCCATCTAATGAACTGGTCATAGCAGTTTTTCTACCCACCTCATCATCTTGAAAGGCAATATTGAAGGGTTCAGCAGCGTAGGAGATAGCATTGTGAGAAAAACATTCTTTTCTCAATGGAAGACAAATTTTTCATTCTTTTGCAGAGTCTCAGCTTCCTGGCTGTGCTCGTTTGTGCCTCACGCTCACAGGTGAATTGGAGCCACAGAGCAAACATCCTGCACGGGGGACAGGTGCCACTTTGATGAGAAATTCATCATTCAGGATTAAAAATAACAAATATTTTGTAGCCATCATGTATGAAAGAAGTGTGAAAAATGGGGGATTTTAGAGATGTTCATGGGCAGAGGGCTCAGCATGACTCCAGTGGAGGTGGATTCCCCAGCTGAAGGCTTGTTAAGTTGCCTCTGGTCTGTGCTGAACGTAGCTCTCTGTGGGGTATCATTCTTGATGGCTCATGGACCATTGCTTTCATTCTTGGTCTGCGCCTCCTTTCCCTGTAGGCAGGGGGCTGTTGGATACGGGCTGGGGGGAAGGTGAATCCCTTGTCTGCCAGTGTGAAATCCCAGCCCTGCTACAGAGCTCCCTGCACTCTTGCACAAACAAAGGCAACAGGCAAAGGCAGCAGGGACATGCCCAGGGAGGGGAGCTGCTGGTATCAGCCCCTCTAAGGGGGCCAGAGGCAGGGCTGGATTCTGCCCTCCCTCCCTGGAGCAGGGCAGTCGTGGCTTAGCCTGTGCTGCAGGCAGGGCTAACGACTGCTGCTGGGCCAGTTGGATCCTGCACCTGCTGGAGAAGCCTTGCTGTGGCACGATCCTGTGTCTCACCAGCTCCTGGGAGCTTCCTCTCTTGCTTCCTTGGAAGTTGGATAGGTTTTGTGGTGTGGCCTGGGGAAATGCTTGCTCCACATGCAGCGCCTTGGGGTTAGGGGCTCTGCCCTCTTTACCATAGCTGGGTGTGGTGCAGACTGGGCAGGGCACAGTGGTCCTCACAGCACTTTGTGGGGACAGGGGGAGAGCCTTACCCTCTTTGAGCCCTGGATTTCTGTGGCTGGTGCAGCTGTGAAGGGTGCAGGATTAACTCACTGATGGGGGATGGACAGGGCTGCACTGCACGGAAAAGCCTCCAAAAAGATATTTGAGAAGGGCAGGTAACATAGATCAATAATCACCCTCAAAATGCAGGCAGGGTAAGAATAGCACCCTGTTTGAAAACGTGGAGACAGACTCTGTGAGGAGAGAGTAATTGTCCCAGCTCACATCTGACTTCTTCGCTGCTGTGTAGCGTCAACAGAGCAGATTTTAGGGGATTCAGTAAAGCAGAGACCTCCCCATCCCTGGCTGCTCACTCTTGTGTTGACTCAGGTTCCTCTTAGCTTTCAAAAATAAGCTAATTTTCCATGCTGAGACAGCATCAAGAGAGCAGCTAGAGGAACAGGAGGGAAGTGGAGGGGCCAGGGGCTTGAATATTCTTATGCACAGAGTCCATCTTTCATGCGATATAAATAGACCACTACTCGCCTGAGGCTTTTCCCCTTGTTCATAATGCTCAACCCGTGCTTCTGAAGGGAGTTTAATCCTGCCAATTGCTGGAGTGAAACTGATCCCAAATAGGGATGAGGATGATCCTCATTCACAAGCAGGAATTAAAGACGGTGATTCACAAGCTACACCAGCCTGTTTCAATACAGCTGATGGCACATCATGGCAGCTTCTGGGAAGCTTCACGAAAATGTACTGGTGAAGGCATGTCCCCAGTTCAGAGACAGAAAGACAAACTGCTCCTTGTTCAGCTCAGGAGTTCCTGGAGTCTGGGGAGCTGGCTTCCAAGGCATTAAATGCAGTATCACCACATGTAATTGCACCGTGGCAGCGCCAGCAATCCCAGGTGCTGGGAGCTCTACAAACACAATGCAGGAGACGGTCTTGCCACGCCAAGCTAAAAAGACAAGAAAGAAAAAGGAAGATTTCTTTCTTCCCTTTGATATGTGGGAGTTATGGGCTAAAGAGATTAAATAACTATATTCAATCCCTAGACACGGAGCCATGGAACAGTGTTCCAGGCTGGGAACACTCCTGCTGGGCAAGGCTGAGCCTGGATGAGCACACAGGTACGGCACACAGACCAGAGCTGCCCAAGGGCAGAGCAGTTTCTGGGAGAGGTTCTCAAGCCACATGCTCTGCAGGTCAGAGACGAGGCTCCATGGAGGGACAGCCTCAGCATGGGCCTGGGGGAGGCTAGGGGCTGTGATGATCCACACTCAGATGATTCATTGCCCCTCTTGCCCTTGGTGCCATGGGCAGACCCGAGTAATGCCCCTCCAGCAGGTACCTTCATCAGCAGGTGATTCATCTGAGGCCATGCGGAGAAATGTCCATAAGGAGCAACATAAAAGGGCTTGAAACTGCTGCCTGAAGAGTTGCCCTTAACAAAAACCAGAAAAATCTGTATAAGGCCTGGAAACACACATCACCTATGGGAAGTCAGTGAGGAGCTTCTCAGCCATCCCAAAGGCAAAGTCTCCAATGATGCCGGGGGGCGTCTCTTGATCTAGCAAGCAGGCCAAGATTATTTTTTAGCTGCAGTTCTAATTGGTAAAAAAGGGACATCTTCCTTGGTCCAGAAGGCTTGTTGGGGACAAATAGCTTGAAGTGATCCTAGCTGTGCTGCAGAGGAAGTACCTGTGGGACCCAGATTTCATATCCTGACTCCACTCTGGCACCATCTAACTCCTTTTGGCTCTGCAGAAAAGACCAAGAACCTGGACCCATGGGCACAAGTTTCCTCCCCCCAGAAGAGCCCATAAGATGCTCTGTGGTGCCTTTGCCTTTACTCTGCCTCTGGGGCTCCTCGCAAGCATTGCACCAGCTGATTGCAGCCACTGGGAGCATCTCTGATTCCCAGACCTCTGCTTGCACCACAGGAAAGTTCCCTTTCATCCCACCCAACTCCCAGCATCTCTGGGAGCACCAGATCTGCCCTCAGCGCCTGTATGGGTGAGCTCCAGGTGCTTGGAAAGAAGCACTCACTGCTGCAACAGAGTCCTAATTCTCAGCAAGCAAAGCAGCAGCATGGTTATTGAGCAGGGTAAGAGAAGATATACCTAGGCAATAAAAGTTATTATGATAAAGGAACAGACTGTACTCTTTGCTCACTGAACACCTTCTGACTCTTTGTCAGCTTATCACCAGAATAATGCAATAAAAAACAATTTTATTCCTTTTTTCTTCACCTTTGTCTTTATTTTATTAGGGAATTATTTGGTTGTTTTTTTTTTCCTGACATCCAATGCCACTTCTGAGAATAGCTGTTTGGCCAGATACTGTGGTTATCTCAGAAAACTTTTTGTATACCAGTCTTAGGATACTTACTCCATAAAGAGCTTGATAAATACAAGAAAAAAATTACTAAAGTCACAAAAAAAGACCCCACAAGTTCAGTTTTCTTCATATGCATAGTAAAAAATGCCAGTTTGAGCCATGAACTATTACTTCCAGCATTGTCTGATAAAGAAACACACCTGGTCATTCAATTAACAAAATTAATTTAATGAAGGTCCCTAGTATTTTCTATAAAGATATTCCCTGAGAAAACATGAAATAATGCAAACCCAGGCTTTGTTTATCACCCAGACTGGCTGCTGAACAAGGAGAGAGTGACTTGGTCTCACATAAAACAACAGAGCATCCCTCCTGATGCTCTCCACTGCTTGCTCCCCCTGCCTTGCAGCTGGCTCTTGCAGACAGCAGCCTGCTGTGCTCTGTGGTGCAGAAGGATGAAGCATTTCTGGCCTCCAGCCCTGGAAAAGCATTCCCAGGAGGTGAGCTGAGAGATGCTTCGGGCCCTCCATACTCATCCCACAACCCCTGTTAGGAGATGTCCCAGGCACAGAGCCAAAGTCAGTGATTCCCTCCCAGCCCGGCAATAAGCCCGGTGCTGCTCTGCCCCAAGG
Source organism: Promerops cafer (assembly GCA_013398275.1). Taxonomy (NCBI): domain Eukaryota; kingdom Metazoa; phylum Chordata; class Aves; order Passeriformes; family Nectariniidae; genus Promerops; species Promerops cafer. The sequence goes on along the minus strand of VZSE01005849.1, from coordinate 131,340 downwards.
TAGATCATTTGCTCCCTTGCACAGAGCTCTGTACTCTGCCTTCAAGGAAAATCTCTCCTTTTGCTCATGACTGAGGTTTAGGAAGAAAAAGGATCCCTCTGGAAATTGGCTGTCACATTTGCAAAGCTCTTTTGTAAATTTTTCTGGCAGCTCTTTTCTCCTGCTTTACTTCTTGTGCCTGTCAGGGTTTGTGATTCTTCCTAGAGGCTCAAACACAATATTCTTCACCCTGTGTGTCTGGCCCCCACAGCAGCATGCTCCCCAGAGGGTGTCATGTGGGGGGACAGCGCCGGGCACAATCCCAGGATTGGGGTGCTCTGCAGCCAGCAGAGAGAGCCAAAGAGCACAGAGAGCCCGCTCAGGGTCCGTGTGTACCCGAGCCGGTGCTGACGATGAGGGTCCCCTGAGCCAGGAGCTGTTCCACCTCTGGCTACGACCTCACCACAGCGAGATGGGCTGCAGACAGAGGTCCTGCAAAGAGGGGCTTTCCATGGAGCAGCACTTCTGGGAACCAGAGCTGTGTCAGGATGCAGGCAGTGCTGTTGCACTGACAATGATTTTTTTTTCTCAAACTAAGTGCCTGCTTCTCATTTCTAAAGGGCATTTCTTATGTCACAGTTGCCAGTTTCTAGCATGTCAGAATAAAGTCAAGTAACATGATAATAAGTTAAGTAAAATGCAGTGGGTTTTGTCCTAATGGCAACTTTCAAGAAACTGCTTCCATGTAAATCTTCTTCCCTTGGCATTTTTTGTTTTTCATCCTTTCCTTATTCACTCAGATCTTCTGAAACTTCACAGTCTAAGCATCAGTGGCAGGGGCAAAGGAAGGAATTAGCCTGTTCAAAACAGTTGGGGATCTTCCTGAAGAACATATGAGGATGCTGGGTCATATTGCAAAACAGGAACCTGTCAGGTCAAGAGTTTCTTCAACAATGTGTTTCAGTGAGAAACCTCAGCATGGTTCAAGCACAAGATGTGAAGTCTCTTGTCAGCATGCAGACATACACCCTTGAAGCCAGAGCCCACCTGCTCTCAAGGAGGAAATTTCAGTGGTGGGTATGGCTCCCCAGACACTGCCTCCACGTGCAAGTAAGCAAGTGAGCAGGCTGGTCTGCAGAAAACACAATCTCTTTAGACTGAAAGACATAATCCAGTTAGATATGAACCCTGAATTCCAAGCCCTGCTTATCTCCTCAGATATGACATGTCATAACGTCACCTCCACCATCAATTCCCTTATTTGTCACATTAGCAGGGGTGATACTGACACCAGCAACAAGGCAAAGAAAGAAATTGAGGAGATCCTGAGACAGAGGACCAAAGCAGAAGCCATGCCTGGGCACATTAATGAGTTCCTTGTAGCCAGCTTTCAATCAATCAAGTTTATCAACCAGCGGCAGGAAGAAGATAAGAAATGAGGGAAGGAACAAATCATTCTGTGATGTAATTGTGTCATCCTGTAACTCTGTCTTCCAGGCTCAGGAGGCCTTAGTGGAAATGCTTAAGGATGTAATGAACAACATCTTTACCTTAATGCTAGAATTCCTGAATAGAGACATAGAGGAAAATCAGAAACTAACACAGCCATTAATGTCCTCATGAAGAGGGTGTTGGAAAAATCTGACCACATGCTGATTTTTTGTGCTTCAAGGCAGCCTGACTGCTGAGGGCAAGCCAGATAAGTTTTCTGAGCTGCTGGCCAAGTGCCTGTGGAGGATCACATGGTTTCTGCCAGGCACCATCAGCAGCAACCTGGATGCAATCCTGCTGGATGCCCACACACTCATGAAGACTTTCCAAAGGAAACACCAAGGCAGCATACAAACAAACTCTCACTGCAGACCCTGAAAACTGTTGCATAACCTGTGCAAGCTGAAAAAAGTGAGGATGCTGGACCACCTCACCCTGACTCAGGATGCAGCTGGCTCTGAGGTAGAAGCTTCCCTTCAAAAGACAAACAGTCCTACTGCCAAGCACAGGGCAAGAGAAACAACTGTAGGAGCAGGAGGGGAGGTGCCCAGGGCAGCTCACAGGATTGCAAAGCACAAAGCAGATGATATTTTAGAAATTATTTTCTAGAAAATTTTCTCCTAATAGGGTTTGAAGGTCTAGAGGAGTTACATATATGAATGTAAGAAAAGTGGTCTGGGAAGTTGGAGTTTTTCACAGAAAATCTCTCAGTCTTCTTGAAGAGCTGTGTGAAGCAAAGCCTGGCCATTGTCCAGACAGAACAGGACACCAGAGAATCTTCTTCCTCCTCCTCCCTTGGGGAATACCCTGAGGTGGAAACATCTCCTCTTGGATCCATAGAGGTCACAGGAGGGTCCATGAAGGGGAAGGAGCTGATGCTGTCCTGCCACCTGGAAGACTGAAGCAACAGCCATTACCCTGCAGAAGCAACACGACCTGGCAAGCTGAACAGCCCATAACAGATTCCCTGCCATTCAGGTCCCCTCAAAGGATGCCAATATCATTTTTCTCCCTGGGGTGATGTCCCTGGGGGCAGGAAGAACCACCGGAAGAAAAGGCATTGGGACCCCAGAATTATCCATGTCTCCTCCACACACTCATCAGCAGGCAGATGGTGAGAACCACAAACCAATGAGAATAAACTCCAACATGAATCACCACATGAGTTATCTCTTTTTGCCCTTTAAAAAAAGTAAGGTGGGTAACACTGATACCTTGGGTCAAAACTGAGCAGAGAGCACACAAATCTGGCCAGGGCAGAGAACCAGCTGGGTGCTGACCCTTCCCAGACAGCCTTCACAAGAGTCCTGCCATGGGATTTTCCAGCATTCTAACATCCATAGTTAGCAAACTATCAGACCAACCATGCCCTGGTTCCCAGATGAGAGAGAGATCAGGGCATCCAAACAGCATCTTTTCCTGAACATTGACCACCAGTTGCCCAGGGAGCCTGCCAAAGACAAAGGCTGCAAGAGGAAATTCATAAGAGAAAGCAATTTGTAAAAGTTGCGGGTTTCTCTTCAGTAAAATCAATACATAGGCTTTCAAACTCACTTTCACTTGTCAGACTGAAAGAGTTTAAGAGAGCAGAGTTGCTATGGACGACTGCAGAATGCCAATGCTTCACCCTGGCCCATCCATCAGCTCCACTTTTCCTAGTACTCTGCTATTCTCATGTAAAATCGCCTTAATTTGTCTTTAACACTCCTCTTGTCTCTAAGTTCTTAAGGTGGGAGTCCTAAGCTTTGTGTCAGGTATAACAGTAAACACTTCAATGATACTCACTAAATTACAAGGCTTTTTTGCTAATAGACAATTCAGTCAATTACAAAATGCTATTAAGAATTTGTGCTCAGGCAGAGAGAGCTAGGTGCCTGGTGAACATGGCAAACCAATATTTTTAATTAAAATAAGAAGAAAGGAATACACAGGCTGATTACCAGCCAACAAGAAAATTACCTCCCAGAGATCTCAAAGTGTAATTACCCTTTCTGAATGACCAAAATGACTGGTTTGCTGCAGACTATAATTCTTTCTAATGTTGCTACAAAATCATGGCTACCCTCTCACCTATCCCATTCATCCAGTGCTGTACCTGCCCAGGGGCTGCTCAAGTACTCATGAAATCATGCTTTGGTGCTCATGTGTGGTTTCTGCCTAATCTTCTGTCTGTGTAGCTGGAGGATTCACAACGAGGACATGGCTGATGCCTGCAGAGGTTCTGTTCTTTCATTCCTTCCTGCTCCATCCTTGTGACACCTTCTGCTTTTGTGCTAAAGGACATACCTGGAGCGGAGCTGTGTCACTTACATGCAACATAATTGGCTGCCCTGTATGTGGCCTTCTAAGAGCAAATTCATATCCATGTTGAACTCCGAGGTCAGACAACTGGATGTGCTGTTCCAGGAGGCTTCCTTCAGGGCTGTGCTCCCTTTTTCCTAGTAGCAAGTGCCCCATGAGCAGCCATTCCTGGAAATGCTCTCTACAGATGCCCAAACACTATTCCAGTATAGTTACCTGATAAGTCTGTCCATCCATTGCCTTGTCACTCAGTCCACACCGAAATTTGCCCAGTAAGAATGTTCCCTTTGCAAAAGCCTCCCTGGCCATGGGCTCTCACCAGGCTTCCTCCTGTCCCACACAGCAGCTGCAGTGCTGCATCTGGCTCACTGCTAGAGGAAAAGCCATTAAAAAGCTGACAGAGCTGATACGGTGAGGCCACCCACTATGTTGTAGCCAGAGGACACGTGCAGACTCCTTTTCTATTATGCTGAAGGCCTGATCCATTCCTTAAGGTTCCAGAGACTGTAGAAAACGGGGGAAAGCCAAGTGTTTGGAAGCTTTGCAATATTTGCCTGGCAGGCAAACTATGTATTCATGCTATCAGAGTGCCTCAGAGCCCTTGCCAGCCATCTGAAGCCTCCTGTAGTGGGTGCAGAACAAAGTCAGAGCAAGTGACAGTCCTTGTCCTGCAGGTATTGCATGTGATAGGAGATAAATGCATCAGCAGAGATGCCCTGGAGTCCTACAGGAGCAAGCAGCCTCTCGAATATTCTCAGTGTGTTCTCTCAGGTGCCCCACAGCACAGCCCCAGAGCAGCACTCAGGAGTGCCCTGAGCATCCAGATCATGATCTCTACAAGTCATTCTTGCTTGCAGCTCCTTGCCCCTGGCAGACAACAACATGCAATGGGGTATCATGGGTCTAAGTGCTTATTCTGGATCTTACACCAGAGGAGCAGGCTCCTGCCTGTGAAGCAGTGGTTAAGGAATGGGTCTAACACACAGGATGATGCTCTTACCAGCTCTACAGGCTGAGTTTGCTGGACAACAATTCAATTTTCCCCTCTCCTGCCTCCCAGCCAGAAAGTCCTCCAGGCTGTTCATTTCCCCCCCCAGCCCTGGGGAAGAAAAAAGAGCAGAAGAGCACCTGGGTCATGAGACAAAGAAGGAGAGCTGCAAAGATCTCATAAGGGAAAGCTGACCTGGTACCTTTTGCTCTTTCCTGGTTCAGTCCTGTTCCATTTGCTGGAATCACAATCAAACTGTGCTCTCAGGAGGTAGCAGGGTCAGGGAGATCAAGGAATTATAAATAAATACAGTATAAACAAATCAATCAGAGGGATAAAAACATTCGACAGAGACACACTAATTAAAAATATAATAATCCAAATAGTGGACATTTATTTAAAATGGTGCAATTACAGCTTTTAATCATCCAGGTTTAAATTAACAGCAGCAGTGAAGTGGCTGCACAAATGTGTTCTCTGTAATGAACTGATATTAGAAAGCCAGCCTGGTGATCTCTCCCTCTCTCGGGCTAATTCTCCCTCCTCTCATTGTAAAATAACCTTTTGGTGTCATTTTCTTGTAGAGTCTTGAAGATGAAGACACAATATTGGAGCTAAATTAAATCCCCTTCACATATTTCTCTTCTTTCAAGCTGTAAAAATTGCTGGTATCAGTCATTCAATCTCTAGTGCTGACGCAACCACACTTGAGGAGAACATCTGGGGGCCCCAAGAGTCATTATAGGGAAAATAAAATCCTATATTACAATCAGTCAGCAATTAAAAGGCAGGATGCAGGAGGGCAAATCCTGCAAGATGCTGAGCAGGCTTGATGGGGAAATCAAATGTTAGACCTGTGATGCTCTGGGGCTCTTTTCTTCTCAACCAAGTAATTTGAGAGGAAGTTAGATAATTTCTACATCTGCTCCTGCCCAGTACAAATGGTCTTGTGTTAATCTGAGTCAGTACTGATCCAGAGGCCACAGGTTTCATACCAACTGGCCCCATCTGCAGGGCTGTGGGGTCAAACTTGCCTTGGCTTGGCAGGTCCCAGCCAGGCTTGGGATTCAAAGAGCCATGGTGTGATGAAGGCAGTGCTCAGCTTGCCATGTGAAGCCCACATGGTTACAGTGGGCTCGACTCAGGCACAGGCAAGTCAGAGACAGGAGAGCCCTCTGCCTCTGGTATGGTTGTGACTCAGGAACACGATGAGTCTGATCTGTCTGGGCAACTGTCACAGCCTTTCCCCCACACATGGATCTCCACCTCCCCTGTTAATGCATCTTTCCTACAGAAAGCCTTGTGTCTACCAGAAAGGATGCTGAGGAGCTCACTGCAGTGGTGGAAGAGAGCAGAATTACAGACACATGGCAAGTAAAACTCTTGGAGGAAAATCTTTTCAGACATGGCTGTCCTGGGATGTGTTCAAACTCGCAGCCAAGGAGAGACAATTCTCCAGTGCCTGCTAAAGCTCTGCTGGTCTGCAGCCCCTGCTGCTGCCAGCCAGCAAGTGCAGCTCTGCCCTGACCCTTCACTCTGTCCCTGTGTCATCCTCTGCACAGGGAGAGTCACAGCAAGCCAGAAACCGACCCAGAAGTTCCTGAACCCAAGACTCATCTTCCAGCAATGTCCCACAACTCATGTTGGTGACAGCGCAGTGCTGGTCCTGCTCACAGTGTTAAGATGCTTCACACCTCAGCTGGATTTGCTTCAAGACTGCAAGAAAAGGGACAAGAACTAAAAAACAACATAATAAAACAATTTTGGAAGTATGGAAAGATTTCTGTGTGGGAAATGACTACCATGCAGGAGAGTAGATGTGCGACTCTGCGTGTGTGGATGACACTTGTACCTCTGCATGTGTAAGTCACAGCTTCTCCCACAGCTGCTCACCCACTCCTGGATTCTGGCCATGGTCACCAAACATGATTACCTACCTGCATCTCTAGTCCTGAGCACATGATTAAAATCAGGAGCCCTTTGGAAAGAGAATTTCATCTCATTAGCACCAAATCTTCCTCTCCTTCCTGTTTACCCAAAGGGTGTGCAAACATACAGCAGCAGAGCAAGAGTCACGGAGCCCTGACTGCTGTGGTGGGCACTGCAATTACCTGGCATGCACATTAAGATTAATAAATATTAACTTTACTTATGTTTATACTGTCCACTTAAAATGGAAACAACTTGCTTTGCTACTTAATCAAATTAGAGCTATAAAATTATTTCCCTTTTAAAAGGTTCATTTCTGTTTGGTTGGCAATTAATGTTGATGATTTGAGTCCCATCTTTAAAGCATTTTGAAATACAGAAAAATGGCAGAAGTGCAACAGGGCTTTAATGGAGTCATAGCACACATCAGGTAATAAAGCATAACAGACCGTTTACTTTGAGTACTCTAATTATTTGAGAGCTTTTTTAAAAACAGAAAACCGACATGTGAAAACTGTAATTTCACTTGAATTAATTTTTTAAAAGCAGCTGGAAAAACCAAACAAATAGAAAACCCAAAACCTGTTTTATAAAATCTTTCTTTCCAATTTCCTGCAGCCAGGCCAAGTCCCAGGCAGACTGGAGGAGGAGTAAATATTCCCTTTTGCTTTTCTCTAGCTTTTGTCTCTTCAGGGTGTGCAGGACAGGGATGACCAGTTGCACCCTGGGTCCTCAAACAGCCGCTCCTGCACCATCACTGGAAACATCTCAAGGAATCAATGCACCTTCTTGTAGGTGAAGGTGCATTGTCCCACCCCTCTTTGAGCTGCAGGGGACAAAGTCACAGTCATCGCCTCATCTAAGAGACACAAAAACCCCTTCAAGACGTTTAGCACAACCAACAAAGTATTTATCAGCTGTACCTTAGTCTGGGACACAACTCTCTGGTGAGGCAGAGTGCATCTCCCACAGCTTCCTTGCCTCTGCAGAACTAGCAAGGTTTAATTCCTCTTCTTTTCAAATCAGCACCAAAGCAGCAGCACAACTGAGGCAGGATGGGACCTCTGTAGGTCTCTGGTCCTCCCCCCTGCACAAAGGATCCAGCTTTAAAGTTAGATTGTGTTGCTCTGGTCTCGTCATGCTGAGTATTTAATATCTCCAAAGACAGAGATTCTCACTGTCACCATTTGACTACAGTCACAGAGAAGACAAAATGGCATGGAAGACACGGAAAGGCTGGTTCTAGCAAGAGGAAGCAAGACCACACAAAGAAGAGGGAGGTGCAGAATCTGGCCCCAGACCTGGTGGCCTGGTTTCCTGAAGCACAGCTGTTCCCCCATTGCAGTACATGGGTTGCTTCACAACTAAATCTATTTGCAAGGCAGTACAAGTCAAGACAAATTTGCCCCCAAAGTAATAATTTTTCAATTACCTTCGTTATGCCTTGCTCAACAAAACAGCACAGCACCTCTTGAGGGAGCAGCTGAGTATTTCTCTCCAGGGTGCACATTTATTATTTTAAGAATCATTTAATTTTCCATCTGAACAAAAGGGGCAAATGTAGGTCCTGAATGACTCCAGGGCCCCGCTCAATACATGGCTGTGTTATCCATCACAGCAATTACATGTGGTAATTCATCTCTGAGAAACTTCAGTGTGCAGATCTGAGAGCATTTGACATATCTGGCATGGCTCAAAAGTCTGGGGGCCCTTGGAAAAAAAGGGATCATGACTGGGAAATGTGCCATTATGCCCAAGAAACTCAGGCAGAAGTTTCAGTACTGGGACTTTCAGCACACCAACAGCCTGCAGCCTGACTTCCAGTACCTCTCCCAAACTCTGGCTTCCCATGGCACCACTCATCCCTGCAAGCCCCATTGCTGGAGCCAGGGGGATTTACAGAATTTGTGTGGTGATGTTCTTCACACTGTGTTCCCTGTTGGCTCTGACAGTGAGAGACATGTGACTAAACACCACCACAGCAAACAGTCCATCAGAGACACCATCTACTCTCTGAGGTCTGTGTGTCTGTTACTCTCTGAGTGTCTATAATGCACTGTCTCTTCATCAGTGACCTGCAGGGCTTGAACCAAAACCCACCAAGGGATAAATAGAAAAGTTTAATTACAATTTCCATATCTAAAGGAATTACCAAGACAGCTCTGATCTTATAGCTGAGATCTCTCCATGCTTCCATCCACTCTCTGCCATCTTTATTTGTCTCCCAGTATCCATTTAGAAAAGGCTGCCTGGGACAGAGATGTTACTGTGGGCTGTGAGCTTGTCTTTGGCACGGATCTAGCCAGGATCAGAAATCCAGGATATTCTCCAGATTCTCCTTACCTGTTAATGGTGTGAGCACAGTCCTGGTCCGTAAGGCTGGGACCTGAGCACTGCACACAACTTCAGGGTGCCTATTCAGAAGTTCTCCCTGCCAGCTGGGAGTGGGTGGGCTCCTGCCAGCTCCTCAGAAGCAGAAGAAACAGTCTCAGATGGAGCAACAGAGTTGTGGTCAGACACAGAAAATAATGAGAACCTCAGCTTGCTTCAAAATGCTTCAGCTACAGCTACATGCCTGATGCTGAGAGGCCACTCTGCATGACTGTGTCAAGTGCTGATGACTGAGGACAGGAATCCCCAGACATTCCCCTCAGTATTGCTGCCACTCTGTCAGCACTCAGCAGTGATGAAAGCAGACTGCAAACTGGGCACACGACTGGTGTCCTGACTCTGTGATCACATGTCTAAGGAATATCCCCTCTCCAGACCCCTGAGCCCATCACACAGGCTGGGGGTCACCTGTCACCAGGCACAAGAAATGGCTGCTTCATTGGAAAGTTAAAGGTTAGCACTATTTTTCATTGGGTCACATTTGCCTCCTTATGGTTATTCATTTTCCTGTCCTGCCCAGGCGGGTCACCAGAGTGAGCATCCTCACTGATCCCAAGGAAAGGGTGGCTTGAGTCCTTACTAAAGGAAAAGGTGAAAGTCAGCCCCTGGGATTCTATTTCTTTGAGTGTCAGGAATATTAAAGGTAGTAAAAAGTCTAGTTGCATGTTGGTCTTTGGTCAGGGAAAGCCAAACAACAGAGAAGCAGTGGATTTTAGTAAAATCTCAAGTTTAGAAATATTAATCTGACCCTTTTGACATTGTGGACTACACAGTCCAGAAAGCCCTCCTGACTGAATGGACCATGTATTTTCAGGAAGGTTTCCCATCAGTGTTCAGGCTGTTGGACACCTGCAAACCTGAAACGTCCTGGTGCTGCTGCAATTTCAACTACAATTCAGAACAGCCTGTATGGAGACCTCAATCCCCTCAGCCAGGGTACTTTGGCAGACACAAAATGTCCTGCAGGCTGTATTGGAAAAGCCACATGAAAGCCTCTGAGACACAGACTCAGAGAAGAAAGTGCATTAAATAAGCTGGTACTCACAGCCCAGGTGTGCTTAAAGCAAGATCCACCAGTGGGGCTGTGGCAATTTGCATCCATCAGCAAGGAATTGCTGCTGTGAGGCAGTGGGTTTCTATCATTTTCACCTGGACAGCCAGGTTGCTCTGTAGTTTTGCAGGAGCTGATTGAGATCAGTGGGTGCTTGGGGACCAGCAGATCCTCTCCCTGAGCCCAACCCTTTTGCTGCAGAGGTCCCTGAGACTGGCATTCACCCAGCAGCATTTGCAGGAGTCCAACACTCAGGACAAACCCCAGAGAGAGCAGTGGAGCTCCCTTTGCCTTCATTTCTTCCTCATTGCCACAACTGTTGTAAAGCAGATTTCTGGCATTTTCCTGGATATGGAACATATCCAGATATGAACCTCTTTCTGACTCTCCTAGCTTTTGAAGAGCAGAAAGCAAGGTGAATTGAAATGGTAGAAATGACAAGCAGATCTGCATAATGCATTGGTGAGCTCCCCACAGAGCTCATGCGAGGCGACCTGGAAGTTTGGCTAATTGGAAAATCACCTCTGCCAGGTAAAGGGCTGCTCCTGAATTATCATTTCTCAGACTATCATTACTAGCAGGGAAGCAGAGAATGGATACCTCAAGTGTTTGCATTCCTGGTTCCTCTCCTTTCTCTATCCAGCTGATAAACAATTTATTTCTTTACAATTCCCCAAATTATCACAAGTCTGGAAATGCCTGGCTGCTGTGTCATTTAGCAAACAGTCCCTCTCAGTGCCAAAAAAGCATGTGTCACTCGGCTCAGTTAGGAGAGAAGCATGGCAATGCTTGGATGTTGTTATTATTCCCAGTATCATGCCCTATCAAATTGTCCAAGGAATATGGCCTTTCCACACTCCACACGAGGTGGCTTTTGCTGGACGTGTGTGCCGCCTCCTCTGCCTGCAGGAAGAGGAGCAATCCCCCCTCGCCCTGCTGCTGCTCGCTGCCTGCTGTGACACTGTGTTTGTGGCTAGAAGGGCAAGAACAGGTCTGAATCTGGGTTTAATTTGTGCACATTTCTGCCAATGATGAGGTCCCACATCCTCTGAAAGTGCCATGTACCAAGTGAATGATGTCTTGTACGCACAGTTCCTCCCACTGCTGAAGGTTTTGCTCTGTATACCAGAATATTTGGCTGAAGTTTTTGAGCCAAATCTTTGTTGGCTGATACAAACCGGGTTATCACATTCAGGTGAAGGTTTCCCAAACTGTTTTTAGGTTTGCAAGTGGATTTCTTCTCCTCTTACAACCTTGGTGCGCTTCTGCCACAAACAGTTCATCGATGGCTCAGTGAGGCAGAGTCAGGACACAAGTCCCTTTGCCAAGAGGGTCCTTCAGAGTGGCCATAAGAGCCTCTTTGCTGCTCCACTTAAACCTCTGCAAGGGCTAAACAAGGACGTATGCAAATACAAAATATGAGGCATGTGTAGCTCTCATCTGCCTCCATCTCCCTCTTGAAAAACAAAGCACTTAAGTCTAATTGTGTGGACTGGCTGTCAGCTACAGGGACGGCAGCAGGCTGAGTTGCAGAGCAAGGAGCTTAGCAGATTTTTTAGCTGTGTGGGGTAGGCTTTATCCAGGAATACCAGAGCATGTGAGCACTGCCAGACACATGAAACAGGGAGAACCACTGTATTTTGCTAGCACTGACAGACTCAGGAGCCGTATAGAAATGCTGATCTCCCAGAGTCCTGCACAGATTAAGATGTGGTAGAGTGAACTTTCTTCCAGTGTAATGTTTAGAGGATGCTCTTTGTTTCCTTTTGCTGATGATTGGAGCATAGCTACTACAAACATTTGATACCATGCAGGGTACACAGAAATAACAAGAAAATAACATGGCTAATTAGCCTCGTGGATTATTTTAACCAGCTCCCTCTGGAATACCCTCATTGAACAGGGTTAGATTTCTTCCCTTCCCCCTGCAACAGATCCTCACATATAATTAAACTGGAAACCTGGCTGTGCCTGGCTCAGGTGGAGTGGTTTACCACTTATATCGTCTTTGCAGAAAAGAGACACTGCTGCTATTGCACAAGTGGAGAAGTGGCTGCTTTGTACATTTCCTCTGGGAGGCTGCAGCTCCAGCCACCTCAAACAATGGCAGATGAAGGCAGAAATCCAAGATTAGAAGCACTGATTTCCATGCCTTCTATAGGCAAAACAATGCTGTCGTTGATCCTTGATCCGTTCACCTAATTGGACAGGCTAAAAAAAAATGTCAGGTGAATGGGACAGAAGAGATGGGTTCAAGCTCAGATCTCACAAGGATAATGAGCTTCTCTAATAGCTTACTCCAAGAATGATATCAGGCAGCGTTTGGAGGAAACAGGATGTCCATCCCTTCCAGACAAGGGTATTCCAGGAAATGAAATTGATATAACTAACAGCCAAGGTGAAATTGCACTATACAAAATCCTCTCTCCCATTACCTGATCAACACATTTGCAAACAACACAAAATCAAGTCCCTCCAGAGAGGGAGGGATCATCCCATAAATAAGACAAGATACTGGGCTGAAAACTCAGCATTTCATCTGGACTAGCCCCTGATAAGACCTTAAAATGGGAACAACATTATGTTTTTTTCCCGAAAATATTTGTTTATTTAGATGACAAATTCTTTAATGTCCAGAGCTTGACCTTGTCCTTTTTTCCATGCTGTCACCATTTGTCAGCCCGTTATATTCTGTCTCCCCCCACAGCCAGAGACTCTCTGCCCCAAGACAAGCCTTGCAGAGGGCTCAGTGGCATCCTGGAGCTCTTTCTGCTACAGTTGGATTTGGTTTCCATGTTACAGTTGCAAGAATTATGTTTGAATCACATAACTACAAAATTTTTGCCTTCTCAAAAGTCATTTTCTTCTGACAGGCTGAATTCCTCCCCTGCGTCTCCTCTTACACTAATGTGGAGCTTTTCAGACAAAGACTTCAAACTAATTGTGAGCAGCAGCAGGTTAATATGATCAAAGGAGCTAATAGGCTTTCCTACGTCTTTACGTGATATAAGCTTCCAGATTCAAAGACTGGATCAGGAGATTTGAGATAAATTGCGTGAGGATTATTTGTCTGCCTGTTGTGCAGCAGAGAACTTGTCTCTGCTCTGTTGGAAAAGTCACTGGAGTATTTGCCTGGGCTGGGAAATTGAAGCTTTCTCAGGAACACCACCCAGCTTTCCTCATCCATTATAAACACAGGGAAAGCTGGGTAGTGGCATCACCCTGACCGAGATCCTTGTGCAACAGAGAAGAGAAACAACTTCAGACGTGGCCAGGCTTTGAAATGTTGGGAAGGTGCTCACAGGCAGAGTCTTTCTGCTGAGCAAGGAACACTGAGGGAAACACAACAGGAGAAGTGAGCAGAGGCATGCCAAGAAATATGGGAGTTTTTTACTGGAGGATTGGGCAAATTTCACCCAACGAAAGCAATGGCATTTTCTGGCAGTTTAAAATTAGTCAGGCCAAGGAAGAGGAAAACACCCTGATGGAGGCATGCTGCTCTAAGCAGGGTCCAGGCAAAGCCTAACATGTCTGTTCTATTTACCTTGTAGAAAAGTGAAAAAATTTGAATAGGACAAAATGAGAGAAGCCCATGACAGGAAAATAAAGCTTTTTTTTTTTTTTTTTTTAGTAAGAGGCATCCAAATCTCCAAACTATGCAGGTGAGGGACATGAACTCTGGTTTCCTTCTTCCATCATGCCAATCCATCAGTAGAATAGCAGTGGGGGAACCCCATATTTTTTTCATTAAAATTCCACAAATCCTTCTCTTTTTTTTCCCAGTTCTGAAGTAGAAAACCATGAAGTTTTAAACTCTCCCAATGTTCTCAGCTTGTAAAAACTGTTTTAATTGCAATGTCTTGTTTTAGTGAATTCAGGCTGCTTGTTGGTTTGACCTTTAAAGCTATATGAGAGGTATACACATTATAAACTGTGGATTTGTTTTTGAATCAGAATAGATGAAAAATGAAAATCATCCAATGCCAGCATATGAATACAGGATAATTTGAGCCTCTTTTCCCTAGACAATATTGTGCTGAAATGGATATGTTTTGAAAAAGATTTTCATTTAAATCAAAATAGCCTTTTTTCATCCAAAACTGTAAAGCTTTTCTGGCCATCTCTATTAGGGGCACAGCTGATTGTCATCTCCCTTCTCTGGGTACGACTTCATTGAACACAGTGGAACCCACACCTGCAGCTGGGCTGTGACAGGGAGCTGTGCCTTGCAGCAATGCTGGTGCAGCAAAGGGGGACGGTGGGTTTGAGGAGAGGGGAAAGTGTCCCAGTGCCAGCAGAGTGGCTTTGTCATCTCCCTTCATGTTCCCTGTGTCTCAGTTTTTGACCAGTTTCTATGAGAAAGAAGACAAAGGAGAACATGGGGGCAACAGTACACTGTTACTATTGTGACCCTTTGGATCTGCAGAGCTTTGCGAAGGTCTGCAAGATCTCCCCAGGAAACATGCTGCTTAACAAAGCCTTTGCATGGTTTTTTTATTTCACCAGCAAATTTGTGGTTTGGTTCCAGAAACCACTGTCTCAAATGAGAAAAATAGTCTGAAATTTGTCATCTGCTTAGAAAACAGAGACAAGAAGAAAAGAGAGAAGGTGGGGAAGATGTGCTTTTCTGATATCCACACTGCATGGACCACAGTGCTCCACAGTCCAGCCCCAAGATTTCCCAGCATCCTGCATGGGCAGAGGGTATTAGGCAATGAATTCGTCTTCTTCTAACATAATTGTAATTTCTGCATAGAGGTACACAACCTTCGGAGATGAAAGCCCATTTCCTGGAAACTGGGAGCACATTAAATGTGCTGATCCTTTTTGGGGAAAGAGAAAGAAGGTACATGTCCTGGGAGGTAGGGAAGAGGCCAAAGCCAGTGAGATGGGAGCCTTGGTGTCAAGCAGTGTCTAAAATATCCTCCTTGCATCATATTGGTTCTTTAATTGTCACCAACCACGGAGGAACTGATTGAGCCCAGCAAGGGTCCAGAAAAATAGATAATTTCTCGCAGGCATCTAAAATTCATGAACGCGGTGGTGGTCCTCTCGCACCATTGCTATGTTGTTCCACGGCCCAGAGTCTCCCTTGAAGGGCAAAAATATCCTGGGTAATTCTTTTTTCCTGAGAATGGAATACATTTGGGTTGTTAATGCACGGCTCACACTTCAGGCAGATCCTCACCGAAGGGCCGAGAGCTCGCCTCAAACCGCGTGTTGTAAATTAACTCTTAATGTGATGAATGCATTAAAGGGCTGTAAGGCCTGAAGGGTGTGCTCGGAAACCCGACATCCTGATTAAGGGCTTGATTCATAAAAGCTTTACGCACCATTTGCGCAGGTTTCTTTATTGGAATCGTTACTTGGAAAGAGCCCTTGAGTGGCTTCTTCCCAGAGAAATGGGGTTAGGAGTCTGGACACGCAGGCTCACACGTGTGCTTGCAAGCATATGTACTTGCAGAGGCAAGGACGAGGAGTGGACACATGCAGAGACCCACAGGCACTCATCACACACTCCCGTCACATGTGGCTGCTGGCCCTGAGCTGCCCATGAGGCTGAGCTCTGTGGAGTGGCCGATGGTCCTGCCCCAGACTCAGAGCCAGGCATTGCTCAGCCCTCAGCCTTGGTCCTGCCCAGGGATGTGTGCATGCATGGCTACTGCAGGCTGCAACTGGGCCAGAGACTCCCCAGCCACAGGGCTGCCTTCTCTGCTGGGCCTTTGGGGCACAGAGCTCCCCTGATGCTCAGGGCTTGGGGCAGCAAATCCTGCTGGGCTGGGCTGGCCTGGGCTGGGCTGGGCTGGCCTGGCCTGGCCTGGCCTGGCCTGGCCTGGGCTAGAGTTAACTCTCTTCACAGTGGCTGGTCTGGGGCTGTGTTTTGGATTTGCATTGGATGCAGGGCCAAAAATACAGAGATGTTTTTGTTATTGCTGAGCAGGACTTACACAGAGCCAAGGCCTTTTCTGCCTTTTGTACTGCCACGATGAAGTGGAGGATGGGGACAGGGGAGAGGCTGGGAGGAGACACAGCTGGGCAGATGACACAAACTGACCAAAGGGGTATTCCAGACAATATGACATCATGTTCAATATATAAAATTGTGAGAAGAAGGAAGAAGGGGAGGATATTTGGAGTGATGGTGTTTGTTTTCCCAAGTCACAGTTACGTGTGATGAGGCCCTGCTCTTCTGGGATGGCTGAACACCTGCAAGCCCATGGGCAGCAGTGAATTAAGTCCTTGTTTTGCTTTGCTTGAGTATTTATTTGCTTTGCTTGAGTACTTTTTGCCTTTCCCTATTGAACTGTCTTTATCTCCACTCATGAGTTTCCTGGCTTTTACCCTTCTGATTCTCCCCTTGATCCTGCTGGTGGGGGAATGAGTGAATGGCTGTGAGGGCCTTGATGCTGCGGTTAAGCCACAACACCTCAGAGAGGGAAACCTCAGTGGGGCTAATGAGGTGGTGCTGAGCCAGGGTGAAGCTGGAGGGAAAAACCCAGAGAAATTATGGAAGACACTTCCAAGAGGAAATGCTCTGGGAAATAACCCAATCTGTGTGGGGCTGGGAGGTGTGGATGAGATCCCTTTGATTACACCTCATCTATACAAACTTGGGGGCTTTACATTTACAAAAAGATTCAGGCATCTCATGATGCAATAACTGCACTGGAGCCTCCCTGGCAGGATTTTATCTCTTTCCTGCCTTTTTCTGGCAGGAAAGAGAGGTGGAAGCCAGCTGCACTGGTGCAGGGGTGCTACCTGGGCTGTGGGGCACAAACAGAATGTGTCCCCAAGGGGCTGTGACCAAGGCTGTGTCTGCCATCAGAAGGGACAAACCAGCCTGCCAGCTCTGCTACCTGGGCTCCTGCTCAGGGGAAAAGCTGTCCCTTGAGGAGGTAAGATGTTTAATTTCCACACTGGCTGCATGGAAGGAGATATATGGCATTTTCTGTATCTCACAGATCTATAGAGAGGAGCAGTCAGAAAATTGCTGGAGGAAAAAAGATAATTCATATTAAACATGTCATTCCAGGGGGATGTGGATGAATCAGGTTTTAAGTGACACCCCACGCTGATCATGACAAACATCCCACATGCAAAGCAGCCTCAGGAATCTTACAGCCTTTACTTGTATATCTTACACTGGGAAACAAGGAGAGTTTGCTGAGCTCTGAGCAGTGGGGTAGTGCTGTGCTCCATGCTGCTTCTGCCCCGTGCTGTGGATTGAAGGACAGCCTCAATAACACCTGCTCTTGCACCAGCCCTGCTGACACTGTCAGAGTCCACAACCTCCAGGCAGCATGTTTAGGACATGTTCTACCTCTGTGCAAATCCCTGCCAACACCTACCTGGTTCAAATTGGCATCCTGCTAGTTTCAGTAAAGATGCTATGGGTGCAGTTAACAAGTCGCCTTACCTAAAACCTTCATGATTACAGCCTCCTCAAGCCTTCTCCTCTCCCTGCTAGGAATCCCAGCTTTTTTATTGTCTCTTCCTAAGACAGCTCTCCCCTCTCCTCCACTACTTCAGTCTTCCCTGTAACTCCCCTAAATATTCCACGTCAGCACAAAGACCAAGGCTGTCCACAGTGCTCAAGTGCATCCCCAAACCCACAGCAGGGCTTGGACTCAGGGTCTCACCACCCACCTCCTGTGCCAGCTTCTCTGAACCCGGGGCATGGCAAGTGTTATCATTGGCTCAGGCAATAGGAACGGATCTAGTCTAGTCCTTCAAGTTTTGAATTATCTTATATTTTATACCCTAAATTCCCTAATGCACCACTACGATGTCCTCCCTTGTGCTGAAGGGAAAGGAATCGGAGGAAGCTGCAGAATCTGTCCTCTGCATTTCACCCAACATGCCTGGATGTGCGCAAAGCCAGAAGCTCTTTTCATCAAAATTTAGTGATGACATTTATCCTGATTTTAATTATAACATGCTTCTGTGAGTCTGCTGTTAGCGGGACAGAATAATGGCCCGTTCAATCCAAGCAGTCTGCTTGATCCCAGAGATGTTTAATCAGGCAGCAGCAACTGTACCTGAAATCATCACATTAGCTATATGGCAACATCCCTCCTCTCAAGATGCTGCAATAATAAGTCCCTGTTCAACAGGAGGGGAATTTTATTTGAAGGGCATGAGGAAAATGATGAATTTTCCTGGGTTTAATCTCAGTACTTTTTGTTATCAGCATCTGCTTCGGTCCCACAGCCAGTGCCTGCTGCAGAGCCCTGCCACAGCAAAGGGGCAGTTGTAGGTGGCTCGTGTTGCACCCACCGAAGTCGTGTCTGACCCCAAGTAGCAGTAAGTGAAAATGGAGAAAAGAGGAAAAACCAGCCAAAGGATAGAAAAAAACAAGCAAACAAAAAAAAGTGATTGCTCATTTTTGACATTTAGGGGTGTCTAATTTTCAAATGTTCTGTCAGAAATTTGCTCAGCAGGCGAATACAGGGGTGCAGCAGCTGGGAGTGGAGAACTGTCTGTGTCCAGGCTGTAATTCCATGTGCCAGGAAGGATACCACATAGACCTGCTATTCCTTAACACCCTATTAGGTCTGTCCAAGGCAGCTCCCATTTGGGGTACAGAGTCTCTGAGCAGCCAAGAGAGCAGGACTGATCCAGCAGAGAGGTCTGCCTGGAAAAGGAGTGATCCCCACATCTTTGTCCTGTGCAGCCAGGGCTCAAGGTCCCTGTCTTGCTCTCTTCTGCCCATGCAGCTCAGAGTCAAGCTGGAAAAATAAGAACCTGAACAATGGCAAAATGAAAAAGACAAATTAGTTTTCCAACATTGGTTGTAATAAAAACAATAAAAATAAATTTTAAAAAAAAATTAGTCTGGCAATTTTTAAGTAAATCTCAGAACTTTGAAGATGGAGGATTATGTTCACTTTGAGAATGTACAAGGTGATCAGGGCAAACTGGAGGGCTTGTCCTGAGATCTTGTTTACAAAGCTCCTTTTTTCCATCTTTTTTTTTTTTTTCTGGCAGCATAAAGCTACAGTTTAATCACTGTTTGCTGAGGAACAGCCACAGGAAGCTCTACTCCCAAGAGCAACAACCAGAGACATTCAATTTTGAAGCTGCCAGTCAACAAAAGGGCATGAAGTTATTAGCTCTGAAGGCTCCATTACCTGCTGGTTCAGACTCCAGATAGCATCTTTCATAGATTTTTCTGGGGATTCCCATTTTGATTACAGCTAGGGGCCAGATTACTGCTAGGTGGTTTCCAAAATGTCTCCAGAGGAGTAGTAAACACAACTTAATGTTCAGAGTTAGTGCATTTTGATAAAAACAAGCATATTAACAAAGTAAATATGCACAAGGATGTTTCCATCCAGGTATGTGAGTGCTTTCAGGACAAGCAGATTAAATGCATAATGATGGGAAATTCTGTGGGCAGATGGGGCTGTTTTGCTTCCTTGTCCCCTGTGGTCCCCAGTCATCCCCCAGAGCATCCCCTGCTCAGTCAGGGGATTCTCCTCAATTCCCAGGGCAGGTTGATGCCAGAAGTGCCCTTCTGCAGAGGATGGGTCTGCAGGGGCAGGATGGGCAACACCTTGGAGGAACAGCAGGAAAAGTCTGATTTGAGCATTGAGGAGAAAATAAATAAGGGTTTGCTGCTTAATCCCTGCTCCAGCCAGGACTATTTCAGATTTTTCAGTTAAACTGCAGGAGAATTTATCTCTCAAAGAACAACTTTGAACACCTTAAAAAAATGCAGGCAGAGGCCACAAAATGATGGTGTCAGACAGACAGAAGTCAACAGATAATGGGGTGAGCAGTGAGAGAGGGGTCAGTCCCTGTCCATCTGCCTGTCTGCCTATAAAAGTAAGTGGATTAAATCAGGAAAGTGAGCAAAATCCCCTAGAGTGGCAAATAAGGTTTAAACTGAGTAGCTTCAGTACACACCCCAATCTCAGTGGTTAATAGACTGGGGGGCCTTTTTAGTACATTCCTCTTAGAGTATTTCCCATTATTTTTATCTTGAATAATCACACGTTCCCTGGTCCCCAACCCTTCCCTTCACAGCACAGCATTAATAAGAGTTTCTGAGCTGCAGAAGCCGCTCAAAGCCCAGCTTTCCAGCTGAAGTACCGGGTTGTCATTTTACAATTTGCCTGTGGGTAATGGAGTAAATAGAATGGAGTTCATATAGCCATGATTTAAAAGGAAAAATATCCATATTTATGGGCAGAAGGGAACGTGCTCACGGATATCCTCTATTGTGCATCTCTGCACATCAGAGCCGGGTGATGCTGAGCAGCTGGATGCAAAGATGCTGTAGTTAACAAGTGGTGGTGGCATCTGGACAAGATCAGAGAGGAGGGTGAGGATCACAGGGAATTGTAGAAGCACCAAGGCAGGCTCGCCCACACTGGAGGCTCTCTGCCTCTCAGGACTTCAAACAGGATAAATTCACAGGGGTCCTTCCTATGCTTTGCATGCAGCTGAGGAGGAGGAACAATGTCTCCAGGGAGCAATTTGGAGATGGCACCAAGCCTAAAGTCCTCCTCATGCTCTGACAGACCCCTTTCTCTTTCTAGTGCCCATGGAGCAATTTGGGGAACAGACAGCTAGTACAGCCAGACAAGGACAAGGCAGCATCTGGGTACAGAACAGCCTGAAACCACCACCATGAAACTCAGCACTGGAATTGGCTGCTCCACTCTGGCCCCCATGCTCTGGGCAAAATCTCACAAAAGCCTCCTTCAGGACCTAGGAGAAACCTCTGACAGCACCACCAAGCATTACAAAGCATCTGAGAGCTGTAATCTAGCCTTGCTGACACATTAGGCAGAGTTGCTATCCAATTTATCTCTACTAATCCGCTCTTATATAGGTCTGAAGATAGAAATCTCCAAAATGAAGGGAGAGCTGCCAGAAAGCTTTTGAATTGACTGTGGGTTGTTCAACTGTTTTAGCACACTATCATCCTAAATTGCCAGCTTCTCAGTGCCTGCGCTGGCTGCCCTAATGGCACTTCTGTACCACGCAGAACTGGAGGCTGCATTCTCCTGTGTTTATGAGAAACCAGCACATTATGTGAAGGGAGAATAAAACATCTCCAAGATCAGTTGTTAGCACCAGGGATTTTTTATTTGTTGGTCCATGGGAGAAACTTTGCAGTAGGAATGCCCCAAGGGCTGAGCAGTCAGACATACAGTCATCGCCAAAGGCCACGAGCAAGCCCTGGATCATGAATTCATGGAGCTGATAAAACAGTGCTGGCAGCAGAAGGAGGCTCATTTAATGGGGTTTGACCACGGTTTGGAAGGATCTGCCCCAGCATAGCCTTTAACTGCCATTCAGGTCGGGGGCTGAGTTTTGTGAAAAATTTGCTTTTATATTTTCCAGTTCAGGGAAGAAGACATTCCCCACACCTGCATGGGGTCTCTCCAATGGCCCTGCAATAGTCAGAGCTCCCAAAAACCATCCTGAGCATTGGCTTTATCAGAGAGCAACATTGCTAAGACTTGGGTATGTAGTAGCTTTCAGGAACCTCCCTCAAACCAGTTTCTTTGAAACTTTTTTATTAGGAGACAAGTTGGAGCCTGGCTTCTGGAAGCCTGTTTGCAGGCAGTGATATAAACAAAGCTGTTGAGTCTGAGAACTGCTGCCTTGAGGAAGAGTTTTTCTCTGAAATCGGCAAAAATGCCAGCTTGGAGCAGGGTCAGAGTGACTCTGAACCCTTCTGCAGAGGACCAGGCTCTCACTCTTCCATATCTGTCTGTTCCAGGTAGTCCCAGGCACAGTTTTGGGGCAAGCAAGCCATTTCCAGCATGCTCCTTATGCAGCATGGGCACAGCAACACAGAGGGTACAAGGGAGCTGCCAGACACTGCAGGCACTAGAGACAAAGCTCCAGAGAGAGCACAAAAAGGAATGACAGTGCCCTGCACCCAAGATGCTCAGTGGACAGCTCAAGACAGGCAAATCACTGTGGCAGGATGAGCATGTTCTGCTCTGCAGACATGGCTCCTCCAAGTCTCATTCAGCCGGTGTGGTTGTGACCCTCTTCCCTGCTGAGCCTGGCTAGACCATGCAGCAGGTTAAAACGGGGGCTCAGGCCAATACTCCCGTCTTGCTGCACTAAAGGTGTCATGTCACAGCTGCGAGTGGCAAGGGGTCATCTCCCAAGTTATCATCAGGAAGAACAAAAGTCTGTGTTGCACCCCATCGTCTGATGTGCTGGGCTACAAAGGCATCCCACATCCTGGCTGTGAGTTGCCAGATTTTTGTTTCCTGCAGCCTTCAGCCTTCCTCTAATCCTTGTCTTAGTTAAGCCAGAGCACATTTTAACAGGAAGACATATGGGAAAGCTGCAGTAGCTACAAGGAGTGAGCCAATGCCTTCATATACCTCGAGATCCCTCCTTCTGTTGAGGGAACAGCCTTATTCACAGCTCCCCAACTTTCCCAGATCAGTAATTCTCAAGCCTCTGGTGCCTGGTCAAAACACGGGCCCTGGGGACTGCAGCAGACACAAGTCCAGCTCACCAAACATTGCATTAAGCCGATACCACAGCAGGATGGTGTCTCTTGCTGCAGGGATCGCTCGGCACCGGCGTGTGAGAGCCACAGAGCCCCCAGCCCCGTGTGCTGCTGCGCTGATCTGATGCATTATGTGCATTATATTACTTCAGAGGCTGTTGTAGTGAAGAGGAAACAAGAGTGTCACATTAGCAGCAAAGGCAGGTCATCAGTGTAATAATTGAGTACAAGATCTATCCAGTGGGGGGGTAATAGAATAACAAGCAATCAACAGCAATACAGGAAGAATAAATTAAGCAGCGTGTGTCTGCTTTCATCCAGGCACAATTAATGTCATTAGTCCTGAGAGATCATCTGGCTTTCTGCAGAGAACTTGTGAGAAAGGTAACTGTGCCTGCACCTAGAATGGAGCTCCAGCCCCCGCTCAGCCCGTGGGGCAGATGGGTGCAACAGGCACACAGCTACATCCCCCTGGATGTGCCTTCCCTCTGAATGTTCCCCTGCCCACCTGAGCACGACAGCCCAGCAGAGTTTTGGCTGAACCACTCATTGCAGCAGTTTCCAGGGGGTTCTGTGACCTTCAGGCCACACAGAGCTATGAATGTCCATCAGCTGGAAAAACACTGTCAACCAGACCAGTAAAGCTATGGCAAATAATCTCTGGGACAGATACCAAAACCCGAGGTATCCGGAGCTCTGAATTTTATCCCCAACTTGAAAGCAAATATATTGTTCATAGGGTGAAACAACCTGTTTACAGCCTCTTCGCTCCCAGCCGAACAGTCAAATTGCCTCTTGCCTGCAAGTTATATTTGTCACCTTATAAATTAATCACTTTCAGCCTGTTCCTCAGCTAAGGCTGTTAAG
The DNA here is from genome assembly GCA_013398275.1 of Promerops cafer. Taxonomy (NCBI): domain Eukaryota; kingdom Metazoa; phylum Chordata; class Aves; order Passeriformes; family Nectariniidae; genus Promerops; species Promerops cafer. Next base: position 107,853 of record VZSE01005849.1, on the reverse strand, counting down.
ATCTGGAGAGTCTAGGACAGTTTAATCTAGAGTAAACAACTCTGCAGGAGCTCTTCTTATTTCTGCCTTGGTTTTCTTTTTTACCTCTAGCACAGAAAAAAAAATTGGTTGTATTAACACTTTACTGATGTTTCCTCTCAGGAGCAAAGCTTCAAAGTGATTTCACAGTCTAGCTCACTCCTGAAAAGAAATAAATCATGAAGTCAAAGAGGCTGGTGGTGGAGTGGTGGCAGGGATTGTTAAAAAAGCTGTTTCCAGCCCTCTCATTCCTACCTCACTGATTAATGCAACAAAGGAGGAAAAAGGCTGCAAACCATCACACACAGCACATGGGCACAAGGGACAGAGGGGCTGGGACATTGCTGACAATAGACAACAGAGGGACTTGTGACAGCAACACAAATCATCCCTTCACCCCACAAAATAAGGAAAGAGGACCTGATTTTTAAAATTATTTCAATCTCTAACAAAGGAAGATGCCCTGAGCAAAGTGGCTCGATAAATATTTGCACCACATGGCTTGGAAAAAAGAGACTGGCTTAATGAAGCTGCAGTTTGGACAGTGGGATGTAGGATGCAACTGGTGGATGTGGAAGCAGCCCCCCTTTGGTCACAAGTGATCTTGTAAGTAGGATGCTGTGAAGAAGACCAAAGGTTGTCTTTTGTTCTGAGCCAGAACTGCCAAAGGGGTGGGCTATGAGAAAGCTTTGTGATAACAGCTCAACTAATGGGTTGAGCAATAGCAGGGCTGAGGCAGAGCCTGTACTGATTAGTGTACTGCCAGTGCTGAGGCCTCCCACACAGACAGCTCTGTCTGCCTTCCCTTCCTTCACACACTCAAGGATGGCACATTCATTAGCGTGTGTCTGAGCTCAGCACCCTCCATCCCTCAGCCCTGTCCTCTGCCTGTTTATTCAAGCTTAATGCCAAGGCAAATAATCCTCCTACGAGGCACTTTTTCACACTCCTAGCCAGAAGCTCTGTACTCTGGGTTAAAAGAAGCAACCCCCATCACTACTTCATCCTCGAGAGGGCTGGGGATGGCAGAGTCAGAGCTGGCTGCCTTGCCAGTCCCAGGGAATGTGTGACTTCCAGTGCTTCAAAGAAACATCACCACCACCTCCAGGCAATGCTGAGGTGCCTGCAGGGAAACTTTCCTCCCATGTTGTAGCTGACTGACTTTGAAAAGGGTGAGTCTGGTCCTCCATCCTGCTAGAATTCGGACTAAACAAGGGGTTTAAGCCAAGGCAGTGAGGGGTCATTGTTTAATGCAGAAATACTAATGCTTCTAAAGGGATCATAAAGTGAAATTCCCATCTCTGCCCAGCATGGCCTGAGGAGTCTTATGTGCTGCATAAATGCAGTGGTGGCTGCTTGAAAGATCCCCTGTCCCAACAAGAGAAAAGGAAAGGGGACATGTCCACCTGGCCATGGGGTGCAGAAGCACCAGGGCTGCAGGCAGCAGGGGAGTCTGGGTACTCCTCGCCTGTAGTGTGCACACTGGAGGGCATTATTAGTGCTCAGCAGAGCTCAGGGAGTCTGTAAAGCTCCCTGTAGACCAAGACCTCCTTCTATTCACCTCCATCCTCCTTTTACACAAGTAATATCCAGAAAGTGTAAAATTCTCTGTCTCCCTTCAGTCACTGCCCCGCCGCATCCATCTCACACCTGGGAATGGTGTGACTGTAGCTGCTGACATGTCATTTCACAGAAAATCCTGAAAAACATCCGCCCCTGGAGTTCTCAGATGGATTTGGGTCAGTCCCAGGGAGGTTTTTACTAGGGGAGCTTCAGAGTCCCCTGCACCAGTCCTCATTAACGGAGGCTGCAGCAAGCCACCGCCGCAGTGCCAGGGAAGCCGAGGCAGGGGGAATCCAGGAAAACGGAGGCAGCTGCCTCCCCTGAGCAAATCCAAGGTTTTTGGTACAGGCAGGGCAGCATTTTGAAGACAAGATGGTGCAGGGATTTTGGGGCAGCAGGGAAAGAAGGGGATAGAAGAGAGAAGCTGGACAGAGAACAAATGTGATTGGGAATGGTTCAGACAAGGTCCTGGAGAGGGACTGGGGTGGGGGGAACAGGAGCCATGGCATGATGGATTCAGGAAGAAATATGCTCAGAGGATGCTCTGGCTTTGTTTCAGCATCCCAGGCTCCTAGAAAAGATCTGCAATAGCATCCCAATGGTTAAACAGCAGCCAGGCTCATTTCCTCGCTCTGATGTGTCTTTATGTGAGGGAGCCCAGGATGCACAGCATGTGCTGGGGATCTGGAGGTGGGAGCCCCTCGGAAATGAACCGTGCTTTCCTCTGATTGCCACCTTCAGCAAGAAAATTGTCCTTTCAGTTCTAATTAAAAAAAAAAAAGGAAAAAAGGAGAAGATCAATATATGTGTGTGCATAGATATAGAAAGCAATTCCAGCCCCCACAGAGTGAAAAGAATAAATAAAGAAGTGGGAGAATGATTCAGTAGCAAAGGCTGGCTATGTGCGTGCCCATTAGCAAAACTTGGGGAGGAACGGGGCTAATGACATTGAAATAATAAAGTCATTAAAGTGAACAGCCAGAGCCTGTGCTTACACCTGTAAGTGCTGCTGAGTCTTTGAGTAGATTAAGTTCATTTTAGTGACCGTGGCTGCCTCTTCTAAAGTAATTATTGACAGATCCATGAGCTGTTTGCTTTGCATTTAGTGATCAATTAGTATGCAAACACTCTCGCCTTCTCAGCCAGGCCTGTGGGATGTTTCTGTAGTTAATTATTTAAATACTTAGGTGGCAGGATAACGGATTTCAGGAATTTTGTCGTATTTAAAGCCTGGCTGTGCCTTGTGATGTGGAAACAATCTGACTCTCATTTTAAAATTTCCATCCCAGCAAGAATTTGCTCAGTTAGAGAGGGGAAGTATCTGCAGATGCGTCATTAAGAGCATGCAATAAAATGGAGCATTAATGCAGTGCTCTGAGCTGGGAATGTGTACATGGGGAGGGCTGGTTTGAGGGGGAGGAAGAAAGGGGATGCCAGGAAAACCAGGAACTTTCTGACTCAATGCTGCAGTTAGTAAGGATTTTGAGGAAGCACCCATGTGGTGGTTGTAAGAAAAGGATCCTGAGCAGGGTAAAATACAAGCATTAAGTAGAAATACAGAAAAATTTAACTCTCTCATTTCCTGCTTGCTGTCCCAGTGTGACAGTCTTTGAGGGGCTTTGAGCATGACCAATGTCTGTCCCTGAGAGTGTTCCAGGCACTGAAGGACAGCAGGAGCTGTGACATTCTGGTGCTACCCCAGCATCAAACACTGTGTGTGTGACAGTGTGACAGGACCATCTTGTTAGGCAGGGATAAGGCTGCCCTGACCCAGAACTGTCCCTCTCAGACTGCCTTGCCTGGCAAAATCTCAGTTTTAAAATAAAACCTCTGCCTCTTTATTTGTGGTTGAAAAGGAAGAACCAACAAATACAGCCCAGCAGCACTCAATGTAAAGATGAGGCTGCACTGCAAGCCTTGGTCAATGATTCACAGGTGGCTTGGCCAAGCCCCAGCCCCTGAGAGATAACCCATGCCAGTGTGGCTGTCTGCAGGAATCTCTTCTGTGGGAAAGAAGGTGCTGCAGTCCTGGGGAATGATGTCTCATGGCACCACCTTGGGTGGAGCTGCTGCTGTAAAAGGGGGAACTTAAATGCCTGTCATGGAGAGACCTCAGAGAGGAGTTGAAAGAAGCCAGATGATGCTGAGCCACCACCTGCAGCCCCATATGCTTGGCCATTTCCCCGTGTCCCTTCCCAGGTGGAGCTGGTATTCATGCAGAGGCACCTGCAGGTCTATCTTCCCCATCTCTTCTGGAATGGACATTCAGAAAGTCCAGCTCTGTGCTGGCAGATTGGCTCTGGCCCCTGCTAATGAACTCTGTGGCCCCCAGACTCTTCCCTGGTGCACAGGTGTGGGTTTCTCACCCCCACACCAGCAGAGCCCTGCCATCAGCTAACCCTGGATCCTGGCAAATGCCTGGATCCAGACAGTGACACTGTGGCTGCCAGGGGGTTCCCCTGTGCCAAACGACGTGGCAGCATGAGCCAGTTTGGCCCTGGATGAAGGGACCTGGCAGGGGACAGACCCACTCTGACCATGCCACAGCAAGGTGGGGCCATGCAGCCCCAGACCACAGCCCTCATCAGCCACATCCCAGACAGCCACAGAGCCCCTCTCCCCCACAGTCAGATGGATTAACGTGGCAAACCTCAACCAAGCAAACTCTCTGTATCCCGTTATCCATCTCCTAAACCTTCCTGTCCTCCAGTGCAGCATTCTTTGCAGAGCAAAACACCATTGATTTCAGTGCCAGTTCTCCAGCCCTGTTATTTATTTAGCATGAAAAGGCTAGTTTCCAGGCTTCTTCCCTCTCTGCTTATCAGTCAAGGGATGTTTACACTGTGAAAAGCATCTGTTAAGACAACAGCAGCTTTCTCCATAGTAATTTATTGTCCTCAAAAAAAGAACGGGGCAGTTTAGTATCTTGTTAATGAGTCTGTCAAACTGACTGTGATGGCTGGGGAAAAATACAAAATAAAAAATGGAGTTTATATTGAAATCAATGGGAGTCTAACTACTTTTTTAAATGACATTTTTCCCATTGGGTGTCGATTAAGCTGTCAGACTTAATAGGCCTGTCCCAGAAAAAAATATATCTTCAATAAATAAACGGCCTAGATAAATACATTAATAACTGGTATGTACTGAAGACTCCTCTGCTGGTACTTGTTATCTTTTTTCCCTCCTCTCTGAAGTTTACATAACTGTCTGAGAGCTAAAAAGCATTTAATTCTCTCCTAGCATATGGCTATTAAGTAGGATTTACTGTTAAAAGTGCTTTCTGACATGTGGCTAATGAAGTCTGTGTATGTCTCAGCTCTTTAATAAGCTCTTGAACTGCAGCCCTACTTCCATGCTGCTGAGGACTGGGCAAGAGTCTGCCTCTGCTAGCCACCAGCTCCAGACTAATTCGGCAGGTTTGAGGAGCTCTTCATCACTTCTTCCTCCCTGGTCACAACTCCCCATCCCTGTCTTTGGAGGGGATCCAGGACTGGTGTTCCCAATGAAGCAAGCAGCTCATGTGCAGGCTGCCAGAGGAGAAATCACATGGAGGATTTTGGGCACCTTTGGGACCTCCTGGGTCCAGGACTCCCACAGTCATAGTAAGGCTAGGACCTAAAGAAGGAAGTCATCAGGATGCATAATGGTTTTGTCCTGACTTTTTATCCCGTGATTTGGCTTTCTCTCATTTTCCTGCCCAAGGACTCGATGGCAAGAGGATATCTAGACACAGAGATGTAAAACCAGATCAAAGGCTTTACCTTCTCTGGGTTTAAGTAGCCGCAGACATCCCTGAATTTGCTGGAATTACCTTGGGTATACAATCACGGCTGAGCCTTGAGTTTTGCAGAGTCTGTGTCCATGCCAGTACATGCCAGCTGTTGCTGCAACAGGCTCGGGACACAGCCTGCTCACCCTTCAGGGTTCGTAGGGTCTCTGTCCCTCCACTCTGGCTGTTTGGGACTGCCCCAATTCACATGTGGATATAGGGTTCTCACTACCTTATCCTTCCACATAAGAACGTTTTCCCAGGCCCTGTACAATTCAAACAAGCCACTTACTGAGCAATAACCTGCTGGAGTTACGTGCTGCCAAAGGCCTTGTGCCTGCTAAACCCTCTCTCCCAGGACCTCAGATTCTCAGGCAAGGACCTTCCTGCACTCTTCCTACAAGAGGCAAATACCCCTTCCTACAAAGTGCCACTCCTTGTTCCTCTCGCAGCAGTTTTTTCAGCAAATAACTCTTCTGGATGAAGTAAATGTCCCTGTTAATTCTCCTGTCCGAGTGACACATAAGGTCGTGCTGAGGCCCATCAGCCACTTCTAGGGGTGACAAGGCTGGATGAGGCTCCTGAATCCTGCTGCCAAGAACAGTCAGCCAAGACACCCCATCCAGGGATGCTCATTAACACCCGGCCATTCCCATTAGAGCAGAGATGACTGTAAGTCACGGCAAAAATAGAAACTCCCCTGGAGCAGAGAGCATCCCTCCCTGGCAGGGCTGATTATTTCCCTGGGATGAATGGCTTGCCGTGGGGCATTGGGAGTCCCATGTCACAGGGCTCGGAGAGGTGGCAGTGCCTCCCCCTTCCTCCTCCCTGCCGGGGCTAAGCTGCCGTTGATACAACTAAGTAGAGTTACTTAAATATTCACAGACTCCTTCCCCCATGGTGTTTACTAGGAATTTACATTTCCACAAGTACTTTGATTTCACCACATTTCCTTTCATTCTTCCCCCAAGGAAAGGCCACCAGGGGAGGTTTCTTCTCCTTTGCTTTACAGCAAAGCTTCAAGCCCCCCCCCATTTCAATTTGGAGTCTTTCCCCCTTCCTTTCCTCTCTTCACTTTTCTTCAAAGAAAGAAAGCAAAGACACAACAGAGGGGAGATGAAGGAGAGCCTCTAAAAACACCGAAGTCCTCCCCCACCTCCAAAAATGCCACATAAAACCCCCCAGCATTCCCAAACATCCCGTGCTGATGAAAGAGAAGGTCTCTGCAAAACTTCCAGAGCTAAATCCATTGCTTGAAAACACTCATGAAAACTCATTCCTATTTTACACCCAGCTTTGCCAGACACCGCAGCGTGGCTGCTGTTCTCCAAAGGGATGTGTCCCTTTCCCGTGCTCCCTAGATTCCCACCTTTCCTGGCAGGCAGCAGGCAGTGTTTGGAGGCAGGAGAGATCCCACTTGCAGCCAGGCTCGCTGGCACGGCGTGCTGGCTGCCAAGCCAGCTGGCCACGGCGCGGGTGAGCTCCTGCTGCTCGGGCAGCTGCCGGGCTTTTGGCTCCCAAGCTGTCCGGGCAGAAGGAGCTGCTCTGGCGCTGGCAGCCCAGCTCTGCAGGCAGCCTGTGGGCCAGATGCTGCGTAGGTCTGTGCTGCAGTAATAACCATAATTAATAACAATAACATGCCTGCAAACCATGATGACAGCAGGCACTAATCTTTCATAATACTTTTAAGACAGGAAGGGGAGAATCCTGCCATACAAGTCCTGCTCTATATCCGTTTGGAGCCAATACTTAGAGGAAGCAGAAGACCTCTTAAATGGCATGCAAATTTGTTTTTCATTGAGCCAGGTTCTATCAAAACCTTCTGTCTTTATGCTGTCACTGAATTTTCTTTGTCCCAGTCTGTGTCTATTGCATTAGGCAGCAAACATGGTCCTTGCAGGCAGAAAATATTTAGGAAAATAGCAATTTTATATGGTTACAGCTGCTTCACTAAGGTGGAAACCAGGGAGGACTTAGTGCTGTGCTGAGCATGAGGCAGTTTAGTGCTGCTGCTTCTCCTTCAGTAAGGTGTTTGACTTGATCAGCTGGGAGCAGGGTGGCAATGGTGCTACCTAAACCCACGTTGGTGAGGCAGTGTGCAGGACATCAGCTCCCAGGGGCACAGCAGCTCCCTGGGGATCAGGAAATCAGGGCTCAGTTTCCCCAGCCCTGCTGTGTGTCAGTGTAGGGGGCAGGAGCTGGCGGAGCTGCCCCCTCCTCTCTCCACAGCACTGGTCTCACACCTCCCCATGCTGCTGTCTCATTTATTTAAGGGTCATCAGCCAACTATCATCCCGGAAAGCCTTTGGTATGTTAAATTCCCTGCACGTGAAAGAAGGATAGAGCACAGGCAGCTTTGCTAACTCACCTCATCCCCTTCCTCCCCCAGCCTTTCCCTCCAGTGCCAGCTTCATTAAAACCAGTTTTGCCCCCACTGTGAGCCAGAAGTTTCTTGCCCCACAGCATAGTTGATGTGGCAGAGTCTGGTAGAAGGTGCACAGCCATATGCAGACTGTCCCAAGAAGAAAGGACACCTTAGAGAACCCACACCATGAAACTACTGCTCCCTTCCCCTGGCTCTTTGGAAACAGATTTGGAGGAAGGTTTTTTGAGGGAGAACTCCCCACATCCACCTTTTCTAGCCCCACAGTACTCCAGGGACAGAGAGGAGACAGCACTGTTCATGTTCTATTTCACAGCCCTCTGCCTCAGTTTCCCTATCTGTGACATGGGAGTTGGATAACTACCTCCTAATCCAGGAGGATAAATTGGGAGCTTTTCATAACTGTAGACAACCTGTGGGTACCTAGATACAGTGGCAAGCGTTTATGAAGTGAGTGGAGCTCCAGGGGCAGAGGCGTTGGAACACAGGCACCACAGAAACAACAGATGCTATTAAAAAGTGCTGTTGCATTGTTTGCTGAACCCTTCAAGTAGTGTTTACAGAAGGTCCCCGTGAGATGTCAGAGCTGATGGCCCCCTTCACCCTGCTGTGTCTCAAGTTACGAGACACTCTCTCAGCAGTCTGGCAATTCAGTGGCTGGGTGGGCTCTGCTAGAGTGGAAATATCTCCCAATTACTCTAATGAGGTGCAACTTCCCCAGAGGGATCTGGAGATGAGACACATCGGTTTAAGAGGATTTTAATTGGCCTGGGAGTCTGAGGGCTACTGGAGGTGCACACCAGCCAGTGGAGGCTCTCCAGGGTCCTGCTCTCCCTTGGTGCTGGAGACAGACAGGAGGCTCTGCACATCGGCCACTGTCATGTCTGGGACGGACACTGGGTGACCTCAATGAGGACACAGAGTGGTTTACAGCCACCGTGTGCAGCCACAGCAGCAGGACTCTCCGAGGCACCTGGCATGAGTTGGGCTCTCCAGTGCCCTGAGGACTGGAGCTCTCTATTCTCCCATGTGGCAAAGCATCGACTCCAAGCACCCATGGAAAATGGAGCCTTGCTCTTCAGAGGGTCCTCTCAGCATGTTTGTTCCCAGAGAAGCTGCCAGGAGATCTGCTTTAGCTGCTGCCACTCAGAGAAGGGAAAATCCAGTGTTTTATCCTGCAGAGCCCTCTCACCCTGTGGGGCTGATGAGAGCTGCCTGCTGCTGTGCGTTGCAGGGGCAGGACTGAGGGACCAGACACAGGTGATGGAGCCAAGCCTTGATCATGCAAGATTGGGGCTGCCCTGTGAAGTCTCTAAACACCCAAGAAGGAGAAGGGGACCTCTTCCAGGGTGATGTGGCAGTGTCACAGGGAAGACATCTCTCCTGGACAACTGCAAAAGCCTCCCCTGCTGCTTGCTCAGCATCTTTCCTCCTGGTGCTTCTGCAGGGGTGTAGATTCCTATCCCTCCCCTTCATGAGCCATGAATCAGCTGTCCCAGCATCCTTCTCCTCCCTCAAATACTGCTTGTTTCCCTCATCCCATGCCTCCCTGCTTCTTCCTCCCTAACAGCAGCCAGTGAGGACGGGGACAGCATCATTCCCCATCCAGGGAAGAGGGACAAAAGTGGTGGTGACATGAGATGGGAGCAGGACATGTGAGATGTGCAGGGGTAGACAACAAATGCAGGGCAGAAGATCCTGGCTCTGCCATGCCCTGCCTGCCTGCTACACCTGTGCTCCCAAACACTATTCTGGAAGTTGGCTCAGCTATGTGCCTGGATGTGAAAATTCCAGGGTGCTTCTTTCATTCACAATGTGACAGGTCTTGCCATGCTGGGACATGAGAGCCTATTGAGAGGCTGTGAGATATCATCCAAGGCAACCCTTTAGTGTTTGATTTATCAGAAAGGTGACCTTGGGAGGACCACTGGAAAATTTGCTGAAGAAAAGATGGTTTTCCTTGACAAGCACCACAAGGTCCGAGTCTGGGAGCTCCTGCTGCATTACCAGCCCCAGCACAATATGAGGGTGGATTGGTGGGCTGGTGTGTTTGTGCAAAAATAATGGCTGTACATCAATGCATAGATAACTGCGGGGTTCACTGCAGATGGATGGATGCATGGATGGATGGATTCACTAAATAGCAAAATAATGGAGATCCTCAGAAACAAGATATTTGAAAAGTCTTGGTAATGTCTGCTCTGAATCCACTGTGACTGTCTGCTTTGTCAGTCTCAAATTCAGAGAAATGGGAAAAGCTTTTACAAATCTCCTTCATATGCCAAAGGGGTAAACAAAAAGGAATGCCTGCTCCTGTAACTTGGGGTGAACTTGTCCATCAGGTGATTGGAAATCTGAAAGTGATAGAAGCTTTAGAAAGAAACGCCATTATCTATCAGCTTTGCATTTGTACTCTGTGTTAATCCTTTTTGTTTTAAGTCAGAGAAAAGCAGTCCTTCATTTTGGAGTGATTTTTGATATATGAGAGATATTTTACAACACTGCAGAAAGTGACCAATCTGAAGTGGAGGATGAATATTATTCTTCCTGCTGGGAAAATTATTAATAGAGCTGTGGGAATTGTTCACCTTATCTTTATTTCAGGTACAGAACTACTGCATCATGCATCAAGTTTAGTATCCATATCTGCAAGACTAACACAAGCTTTCTCCAAAAGAGCTGTAGGCAAGATCAGGAAAGCTTAGGTATATATATATATAAAAATGTGTAACTGTATAAAATTGTCCATACTTTAAACGTAGGTAGAATTTACTCATTCCCTCCAAGTAGAAGTGCTGCAAAAAACCCACAGAGCATGACGAGCTCATCATCATAATTAACATTTTCTACAACAGTTTAAAGGAAATAAATTCAGTTTGGTTTCTTTGGGTTTTTGTTCCTACTTTCAAAAGTAACTACTTGCTGTCTCAAGAAAAGCCTACAGATGAGGCAGAGACAGAAACTGCTTATTTAGAATGCTCCTTATTATGGAAATGTTTGACTACCCATTTGGGATTGTTTCAGAGGAATTAGGCACACAAGACTGGAAAGGAAGAAAAGGGACTTCAAGCCACATCCCTGGCAATTGCAGCCCCAGGGCAGCCACGTGATGCAGGAGAGTCCCCAGAGCATCTCATCCACATCCCATGTGCACAGCACGCCAACATCCCCTTGAGAGGCTGGAGCTCTGACAGAAAACAAACCCACAGCTCTCAGGTGGCACAGGGAGAGGGAACAAGAGGTAGCAAATGTGTCACCAGATGTCTGACAATGCAGTGGGCTTGCCTGGGGAAGTTCAGCGATGCCTGGCTCAGGAGATAAGACGCTGGAGCTCTGTACCCACAGCTATCACAGCCCGTGGGTCTTTGCTCAGCTGCTCTGTGCTGAGCCCACGTGTGTGTGGCAGGGGTTATGCTGTAGCAGGACCTGCAGCCTGGGGCAGGAAGCGCTGGTAGATGGAGCAGGCAGCATGCTCCTCTTCCAGGTAGAAGCCACTTTGTTAAAAATGCATGACTCATGGAACAATCTGCCTTCAGCCCCCAGCTGCTTGATCCTCAGTTGCTCTTCTCCACCTGCCCACAAAGCTTTCCAGTACTTAGTGCTGCTCCCCTTTGCCCTGCCATCAGCTCACCCCCAGGCTGCCAGGTGAGGAGATGTGCAGAGGTCTTGCCGAAATACAGCTTTTGCCATCTGTGCCATCCACACAACAGATGGACATGCTAAATAGAGGTCCTTAGCAAAGGCCCATTTGAGCCCTGGATTTTGATGAACTGTCCATCAAACCCATTAGCAGCACCAGCTCTGCACAAAATTAAGTCGTTGGTAAGCCAACACAGTGATGAGAATGATATAAGGGCTGTGGAGCACTTCTTCCTCTGGCAAGGGCAACACTTCACAGAGTCAGATTGACTGTGACTGCTGCCAGGAGACCGGTCAGAGTGTGGAGCCCGTGGTGGCTTCATCCACAGGGCAGAGGTGGCTTTATGCAGCAGCTGCAGGGAGAAAAAGTTGTAGTCTCCTGCCTCTCCTCCTGGTTCTTTCCTTTGTATGTCCCTTCCCATTCCCACGGCAAGAGTAGCCCAACCCCAGTTTCACATCAAGAGCCATGATTTGGTCTTAGCCTACAAATTCAAGGCCTGAAAATTCAGGAGGAGCTCGATTAGCAGAGACCACAGCTTTAATGAGGAGGATCCGTGGCATCAATATCAGTGATTGTTTAAACATTAATCTATACCAGTATGGCCTGAGCTCTGGGGCTGTGTCACAGACCTATAAATACAACTGTGTGATCCAAACTCCTGACTACAGGAGTAGTCACAAAGGCTGCAGGAGTCTGCTGTAAAATCCCAGCCCACAGAACAGGAAGCTTTCAAGCAAGGGGACATGGCCCTTTCACTCGCCCTTTGTGCAAGGAGACTGACTCATGAGTGACTTCATCCCCCACCACATTCATCAGCCTCACCTCATCTGCTGTTCCTGCAGCCTGGAACATCCCTCTCGTGTTACTCCCCCTACACAGCCCTCTGCATCTCCCTCCTGCAGTCATGCCCAGCTGAAAACATGCATTTTTCTGCTCTTGACTCAACGGAACCAGTAGCAGGGTGAAGGAGCAAATGAACTTCCGTTCTGCCTTGCACATTAGCAACAAAACCTGACTGCATCCTGATTGCAAACACTTTATTCTTGGTGACAGCATGGTAGAAGCACAAAGGATACAGTTGGATTTGCAGAGCCCAAGATGAGCTCTGCAGAACTGATAATTAGAAGAAATCATCTTTTTGACTTGTGAGCTGAGTACATTTGAACTGAGATCAGTGAGGAGGAATAAATATGAAAACCAATTATGTCATTTGAACCAAGTCACTTCCCTGATTATAGTCACTTCCCTGTATGGGCATAAAAAAGGTGAAAAAATGCCCATGTCAAATTATTAAGGAATTAGGGTGACCAGACTGCACTTAATGACTCTGTTGCTCATAGAATTTAAGTGAAGTTGTCTGATGGGATTCTGAAGTCAGATGTGCACTGAGAGGGATAATTGGAGCATCGGAGTGAGGATTTATGGTACCATTGTGATAGAAGTCTTAGCTCAGGTTGTACTGTGCTGCACTGCTACAGCAGGAAATCTCTTTGCTGGCAGAGGCTGGAGAAACAGCAGCAAAGTGTTCTGCAGGGCAGAGTTCCTGCCGTAAGGTTTTACTGTGGTGAAAAACAAGAGTTACACAGCCTGATGGTCCAGCACCACTCATGGTGTCCCAGCAAATACTCCTTGATTGCAGCAAATGGAAGAAGTGAGGACTTGGCTCAGAAAGAACGTGAGAGTCAGGTGAATGCTGCATGAAAGAATCAGTTGCAATCTTCTTGTGAATGTGGATGAGATCCAGCGGGGTCAAAGATCCACAGACACAATCCCTAAAAGTGGAGATGATCCCAAAGGATGCATCTCAAACCCACTTATCACCAGTCTAAGGATGGATCTGAAGGATGCTGAGCATCCATAAAGAGGTGCCCAGTTTCCTCACTAGAAACAAATTCACATTTCTCATCTGTCTGGTCCAAACTCACCAATATTATGTCAAGAATATGCCTATATACAGCTGTGCTGCAGGCAAAGGAGAAACCCTGCCAGCAGCATGCAGCCCTTGCACCAAGCTCCAGCACCCATTTCACCATCATAACCCTCTGGAATGCCTTGAGATGAGAAAAAAGCTTAAGAGCTGTCTGCTCTGTCTTGCTGTTCTGCATGAACCAAGTGTGTGCTGAGGAGCTTTCTGAGCAGTGTTTACACACTTACATCCACTAAGCCTCAGCAGCTTTGCTATCTCTCAGTGGAGATGTTTTAAGAAATACATTTTTGATCCTTTGTTAGCTATCCACTGGAGGTCTTGTGGAATCTAAATTAAATACCGTTAGGAGACCTTTAATCTGCAGTGCTTCCAGTAAAACCAGATGGTCTCTCTTGAGCACACAGGCTCATTCACTGAAGACTCTCTCGGCACGCTTACCCTCAACACTGCAGCTCGGAAAGCGAGCCAGGAGCTCAGCAGGCTGGAATTGGCTGGGTTCCCCTGCCGTCAGAGGGGAAAAGCCAGTCTGTGCCAGCCCACAGTCTGAACCAGTATTTCCTCACAGGAAGGAAATCAAGGAATTTGGACAGCTCTTCCCAGCGGACTGCCAGGATCATCTAAGAACCTACATTGCTGTCTTCTGCTCACACAACAATTCAGGAGGACAGAAATACTTACATCTGTCAAGTGCTTTAATCTCCCTGGCTTAAGCTGCCTGTCCAAATTTGAAACCTGACTAGATTTTCCCCAGACTGCTTGTAACTGTGTCTTATCCTTTTATTAAGATGAGGAGGATTATTTGAAGCTTTTGTTCTTTACAAATCCCCCTGTGCAAAGGCAAGGTGGAGCTTTGAATGAAATCTTCATTCCGGGCTGCTCAGATGAGAGATGCAGTGCTTTCCCACAAAGGATTTAGTGACATTGGATGCTGAAAACTGGTACAGCATTGTTGGGGGGATGGTGTGTGATGCTCTAGTCCCCATGATTGCTCCTTTTTCTTTCAAGCCTAAGAAGACGTGTTACTTCAACCTCGCAGAATGAGTCAGAAATCCTCATTTTTGGTGCTAGAAGCATAAAAATAGGCAAAATTTCATGATAAATGGAGGACAGGAAGAGAGTTCCCTCTGACAACTTACAAACCTTGTCTCCTCTGAAAGCCTTTTCTCAGCTGCATCACTTGCTCTTATTTCAACTTGCTTTAGTGATTTGCAGTCATTAAATTAGCTTAGCTAAAACATATATAAATCTTAGTGTTGAATCCCTGCAAGCTAAACCTCTCTGGGGAGAGCCTGATCAGGGCCCCCTGAGGGGCACCTAAAGGATACTTGCTCACTGGTTCACAGACATACAGGCCTGCTGAAAATGGGCAGCAGGGACATTGGCTGGACAATTTTATCCTCAACAAAAAGGCTAAATCTGGGAGGTGGGTCCCTCCCAGACCAAGGGCTTTAGAAAGCGCCCAGCTTCACTCATGTGTTCTGTCCAAGGAGCATCCATACCTCATGCCTCCTTGAATCCTTGTAAGAGACAAGGACTGAGTGTTCTGGTTGGAAAGGTAGATAAGGATTTGCATCTGCAAAATTGTCAACAACTAGCAAAACTGCAGGTGTGGTATAGGGGAGCAGGACCTCTCCAGAGAAACACATGGACCCAGAAGCAAGGCACAAAGCCTTGTTCCTGCAGAGCAGGTACTGTGGTGAATCACTCCCTCAGCCAGATTTTCCCAAGCATTGCTCAAAAGAAGAAAAAAAGCCCTTTTGTTGGTGGGATACCCTTCTGGGAGGTGTGCCAGTTTTGCCTTGGCCTCCAGGGAGTTTCTTAGCACTGGTGAGCATTTGAGGTTCTTAGATACCTTTTTGAAGTTGGGTCTTCATTTCTCTGGGTTTCCAGCCTCTCCCTTTTGTGTAGCCCTTTCAGACTGTGAATGTTTCAGAGCAGGAAGTCTCTTTTATTATGTACAGCACCTAGCACTGCAGAGCCCACTTGATGATGCCATCAAAAGCCCTGCTACACACCAGCAAGAGCAAAGAGGGATGCCGAATCAAAGGAGCTCTCATTAGCAAGCCAGGCAGGAACGCTGGAGGAGCTGCCACACTTCGTGACACGCTGCATATGCACCCAAGAAGTCAAGAGCTCCTTTCAAAGCTGCCTGACGTCCCCCTGTGATCTGCTTGCAGGATGCTAACAGGGCCAGCAGGGAAGCAATGTCTGACAGACACAGTTTCTGATTGCTGTTGTAACCTAGAGTGCATCAGTAGAATTGGGTGCTGGGCCCATCCCTAGGTGTTTGTCCATGCTCAGTATTTTCATGTTGCTGTGACAGAGCCTCCCCTCCTAGATAATCTTCTTGGGAAGTTGTGGTGACTTTGGCTTAGTCTTTGGGAAGTCATTCTGGGGAGTGTAAAGGGAAGAATCCCGTAAGCAATTAGCAGGAGGAACACGTGCATTGCAGATGGTTAATCTGCCTGCTTTCATGTGAACAAAGGAGAAGTCCCTTGAATGAAAGGAAACGGGTAACTTTAATGCAGGCTACAGTAAATGCAAATTAACTCCACAAATAAAGAAGCTTTTCTTCTTGGAGCCAAGAAAACATTTCTCAAAGTCTGTATTTTAAATATACAATAATCTTTTTTATACCTCAGAAAGCTGTCCCTGCCGTGAGCAGTCTGATATCTTCCTTGCAGACAGTAATCTGTCCGTCACCAGTGCTCAAAGATGAATATTAATATTTGATTGTTCTCTTCGTATCCTGGCACGTCCAGTTGCAGGGCTGGAACCAAACTGACTTCCCCTGCAGCCTGCAACCTGCCTGGCCTCAGGTTTAGGCTGGAGTCTAAGAAGGTGTCTCACATCAAGCTCTGGAGTGTCCAAAGACCTTGGTATGGCCCTACTGTCCTCCTAAGCACTAGGGTGTATCAAAGTTTCAATCCACTGATCCATGATGCTGTAAAGACCCCATATCAATTCAGCTTGCTCCAGGGAGCTCATCCCTTAGGAGGGGCCGTGCACCCCTTTGAGGACACCTCAAGGTGCTCCAGGACAGCCTGAGAGCCAGGCAGAGGCAAGAGCTTTAATCTGATGAGGGGTAGAACTGAGACAAACAGAAAGTTTGGGGCACTTCTTCAGCAAGGGTGCCTGTGGTAGTTATGTAGCAGCACTGCTGTCCTCTTCTTTCCCAGCAGCACAGAGGCAGAAAGGTGCCTTAGTTGAACACTCTTGGGCTGAGATCAAATTTTCATGAGGAGAGCAAAAGGTGAGGGGGACAGCAGCCCACTGCAGCTGGGAGAGCCAGGTCTGTGCTTAGGGAGCAGCTGGAGTCACTGCTAAGGGCCTGATTAATGCAGATGCAGGGGAAGAGAGTGGAGCCAGGTGGAGGCAACAGGCTGAGCCAGGTGGCCCGAGAGTCTGGGGAAGCATTACTTGAAGATATGACCAAGAGCAAAAACCCCCAAAGGTGTAACCCTGGCCCCATTCAGCAGTCACCAGCACCTTCACCCTCAACACTGCTGGTCCCACCTCCAGCCCAGTGTGACACAGAAAACAGGCACTTCAGAGAATGCAGGAGAGGATATGGAATACCAGTCTCCAGCAATGGCTAATGTGGTCCCAGCGCTGGCTCTTTCCAGCTGGAGTTTGAAAGGGACATGAAATTCAAAGCAGTGTCAGGCTTCTTAGCCCACTCAAGCACAACAGATTTGTAAGTCAGTGAAGCTGGTGGTGTTTGTGAGGATTTGGTTGCAGATGGATCAAAGAAAATCCATCCCAGGAGAGAGCATTTGCAATGAGAAGCAGTGTGTGTGTGAGACAGGGAGGAGGGAGCACAGTGGGGGTAGAGGAAAGGACACAATGCAGAAGATTACTTTAATTTCCTTCTCCTTCGGGCTCTTTATTAACACCCAGCCAGATCTCTCTCCCTGGCTGTTGCAGCAGTGGCAGGGGCCAGGCTAAATGTGATGGCAGAGGGGTGCAAATCAGGGGCAAGAGAGACGAAAGCATCTACACATCCTGCTTCTCTCACAGCAGCCACGAGATCAGATGGGGCTGGAAGGAAAATGGGAATAAAGGACCAGTGACAAGCTTCTGTTTCTTGTGACCAATCCAAGTGACCTGCTGCAAACACAACCCTGAGAGGTGCTAATATGCGAAGATGTAATTTCCTGGTCAGTCCACACCTGCTCAAGTCTGTACGTCACCTACTGCCAGCACCGCTGTGCCAGTCCAGCAGCCACTTGCCTCCAAGTCTTGCCTGCAAGGCAGCACTCATGGCCTGATCCTAAGCAGGACACAAAGGCAGGGAGGGAGGAGAAGGCCTACAGAAGATCTGGCTGGTTCTGGGGTTTAAGTCCATCCTGAGGCTGTAGAAAAGGGGATCTTGTACAGAAACCAGCAGCCGGTTTCAGCCCTCAGGTACAGAGCTGCTGACCCAATGCTGCCAGAGCTGCTGCTTCTCCCTTGGCTTCCTAGAGAGATGAGGCTCGTGGACCAGCTGAACCTTGGAGTACTGTGCTGCTGAAGGGCTGCCAGTCCCCCCCACTGAAGCTTCTAAACCTTCAGGCCATTTCCAGAGACAAAGAGATCCTAGAGAAGTGAAGTCCCCATGAAAGTTGTGAGCTAGTAGATATGACTAAGCTGGGGGGGGGGCTCCTGCTATTTTTTCCACCAAGGCAGAGCAGCTGGAGCTCAGCCCCTTGGTCCACAACAGAGAATACACACATATACACACAGAGACAAGCACACAGGCACAGAGCCAAGCTGGGATGCACTTTCACATCTTCTGGATGCCAGAAAGTGCAATTGTGAGAGATGGAGGCACAGGAAAGATGGCTTGATACGGGCTCAAAGACAGCTCTAAGTCATTTCCAAAATAAGAACACATATAAGTGAAATAAAGCCAGGACTGAGGGAGAAGATAAGGAGAGGGAGCACTTTCCAACTCTCCTTGAGGTGCCTCAGAGGGTGGGCAACTGAGCAAGTGCCTGGAAGCCTCTACTCCGTCAGGGGCACGGGAAGTTAAAGCACCACCAACGAGACAAGCCCTGGAGTATTAGTGCTAATAGCCATCTCAGCCAAATTAATTCAAATTGCGTTCAGCCGACCATGAAAGCGTTGTTGGTGGCAGCGCTTCCCCATCCGCTCACATTTTTGTGAAGTAATTAAAGCCATTAGAATGTAAACCAGCTCTTTTGGCTTGGGAAGGAAAGAAAGCAGGAAGGGAAAAGGGAAGCTGAATGACAGCTTAGCTAATTCAGCTAATATTCCCACTATTTCCGTATATACTGATTAGTTCCCATTCTCCAGCCATTTCCATACCCATGCAAAGGCTCGGGTCCCCTGCAGAGGTTCCTACACCTCCATCCAGCAGCACACCCTGACCCCAGCTCAGCATCCCCCTCATGGAGGATGCTGGCAATTGGGCTTGCTTTCTACCAGCCCTCACCCCTCAAGCATTCACATCCCAGGATGAGAACTCTGTTCTCTCCCCATCAGGAATATGTGGAAGGAGGGGAGATAGCAAACCAGCTTTGTGCCCAAAGGAAAGAAACCCCACCATGAACCTCTAAACAAATGGACATAAGCAGTAGATTTGAGGCAACCACAGTGCTCTGGAAAGTCATTTCATATCTAAAAAATCCTGCACATGACATTCAGCTGCCACATGAATTTCCTCAAGTGATGCAGCTTATTCTTCAGTGTCTTTATTTATTGGGCAAGCAAAGGGAAGCAGCAGTGTGGATGGCAGATGGCCAGAGCTGGTACCTGGGGCTGAGTTCTCTGCCTGGTGCTGGCCTGCATGCCAGAGGGCAAGCAAAGTTCGGGCTCAGCAGGACCTGCAGTGAGGGTGGATTTGTGATGAGTCCAGGTTAGAGAGAAAAGAGCTTGAAAGTAGAGAGGCAAGAGGAGATGCCAAGCAAGGTGCAGAGGGTTGCAGGGGAGAGATAAAAATGTCAATGCCAGGAGGAGGAAATCCTGTTGGACCCCAAGGCCAGAAGTCTGCTGTATCTAAGCTGGTCTCCACTAGTGCCACTGTGGCTGGGCCAGTGCCCAGGACCCTGTGATCCTCCCTGGACAGTGGCTGGGAACTGCTGTCTCCATGTGCATCCAGGACAGATGCTGCCTGCAGGGCAGCACTTCCTCACTCTATCCTGGTTAGACTAAGGTGGAAAGCTCTGTCGACTGGTTAGAGCAGAAACTGTCCTGCTGCTCATACAGCTTTCTCCTACCTTCCCACCCACTTCATTCTCACTGTCCCTGCTGAAGCAGCCCTGCCACGGCAGGTGTCTCAGGTTGCAGTGGGGATCTGGGCAGCACAAGGTGTCAGTGAAGCCTGAAAAGCAGGACTAGCCCCATGTGCTTTCTGTGTGCACTGGAGTCGTGCACAAAGTGCTTTGATGGACGAACAGGGCACAACAGAGTCATTCAAATACCTGCAGAGAAGTTCTTTGTGGAGGTGCTCTGCCTGTCTCTGGCTCTCTAGTCCTTCCCTCATCAGCCTGCCTCTGCTCCGTGTAGGCCATGAGGGGGTGTTGGTATTCTGAGATTTATTTTCAAGGCAGAGGAGTTCAAGAGCATGTGAGGGACATACTTTGTCTGTGAACAACAGCAGTAATTCCCTCTTTGGGAGGACCTTAAAGGAGACCAAGGGGCAAGTAATTTTGGATGCAGCAGCTATCTGGGGGCTCTTCAGAGCTCAGCCTGTGGTTTATTGGACCATCTCTCCCTTGGTGGACTTTTCTCAATGCTTCAGAGGTAAAAGCCTGGCAGCATCGTGCAGTCTACAGGACCCAGAATGGTTTAACCAGTTGGGCCTGTGATCTCTCACAATGGCCAGTTGGAGCATTAGACTGAGACTTCAACTTTCCCAAGGGATCTACCTGAAGAATGATTTTGCCACAGACAAGCTGGGCTAGGAGGCTTGCGAACACTGCTGCAACCACCTCAGCCAGCTGATTTTGCATAGGATTGACCTAGGAGCACTCACATGGATTATCCTGTGTGCCAGCACTGAGACACAGCAATGGGTAGCTGTGGAGGGCTACTGGAACTGAGTGCACGCAGGTCAGTGACAGGATCTGGACTGAGAAAAGTACTCTTTATCTGTATACTTGGACAGCAAAGAAAAAAATCCATTCAGGAAGCTAGAGAAATTTTACCTCTAGGACTACTGAGATAGCAGATACTGGTGCACAATCAGAGGGGTTTGCCCAAGAAATACAATATTATTGATCCCAAGGGGAGCAAGAAGTGCCTGTAGTGCAATCTTCAAATTGAGGCTCTCACCAGTAGCTGCTCTTGCACTAATGCCCCAGAGATTTTGGAGCAAGAAGCACGGGGAAGCAGCAGGAGGAGGAAGGAGCTGCATTTAACTGGCAGATCTTGGTAGTGGGATTCCACTCCCAACTCCCCCAGCGCAATCCCACTGCTGCTCTCACAAAGTGTGCCTGGAGGAGCACAGTACAATGCATCCATCACCCAGGCATTCATCCCACCTGGGCCTCCTGGCGCGATCTGGCGAGCAGCACTTTCAATCAGGCAACATTAAAATAAGAGAGATTCACTTTTTCATTGACATCAGCAAAAAAAAA
The DNA here is from genome assembly GCA_013398275.1 of Promerops cafer. NCBI lineage: Eukaryota > Metazoa > Chordata > Aves > Passeriformes > Nectariniidae > Promerops > Promerops cafer. The sequence continues at coordinate 86,967 of VZSE01005849.1, read as the reverse complement.
AAAAATAAAAAAGAAGAAGAAGATGAAGACGACACCAATTGAACCCAATGGGCTAAATAGCATCTTTCACTCGCTTTTCTATGGGCTCCCAAAACTATGGGAGAAAATTGAAATCTGTCTCTTTCTGTCTCCTTTTCTTCCTCTTTTGTAATAATTCCTGGTATGCAAGGCCTTGTGCCAGGGCTGGTATTGTGGGTGATGAATCCTGAGTCAGGCGGCAGGGAGGTTTCTGTCCTATCAGCGCGCGCTTGCCATGGTTTGGGATAATGTGCCTGCGGCTTGTCAGGTGCTGATGGGGAGCAGGAGGGGTGGGGGGATGAATGCATTTTTGATTGCTATAATTGCCACAGATTGGATGCTTGAGAGGAGCTAATTAACAAGGAGGCTATGGGCGGATTATACTTGCAGAACAGAATCCCATGCAGATCCTTTCCCTTTGTGCCACATCTATGAGATCATTGGTAGGTGATTATGGCTGTGAATACGGTGCTAATTTACTTTGCACGTCTGACGAAAATCCTGTACATAATAAAACGCGGAGGCAACTTAAAGTAGCCCAGTTCAGAGGGGAAGGACAGCCTTGCTGCTAAAACACTGAACCCAGACATAAGCTCCTGAGGTCTCCTACCTTCCCTGAGTAACCGTGGCTGTGTGACAGCTCTTCCCCCTGCCTCAGTTTCCCTCTCTACCAAAGGGAGAAGGCAAGCTCATAACTGTGGATGTGTGCAAGGCGCTGAGCACCTTGGGAAGATGCTGTAAAGGATAGAACAGAAATATCATCATGCCACGGGAGCAGATCAGACAGCGCAGCAAAAATAGCAGCCAGAAAGCTGTGCACTTGGAAAAAATACACGTCTTTGTGAGCAGTCTTGCTCTCAGAAGAAAGGAGTGTAAGCAATAGCTCCAGCTGTTTCTGCAGCCTCGGGATTAGAAAGAACTGACAGGCAGGAATAGCTCTGCCATCCTGGTCTTGCTTCTCGAACCTTGTCTTACCAGCGTGTCTCCTACATTCTCACAGCCTTCCCAGGACCCTGAGGGAAAAAGGAGCCTGGGTTTCTCCTTAAACGTAGCCCTCATCCAGCTGGAGACATTTGGGCTGGGGTTTAACCCAGGCTCTGACTTCAGCGCAAGGCTACATTTGTTTTCCCCTCTGGTATCTGGGCACTCATGGTGTCTGAAAATGAGGAATTATCCTGTAGATTCTAAGCCAACACACAGCTGGAACATGACCAGCCGAGCAGGAAAAAGAGTTACTGGTGGTGGATACTGAGCATCCATCCATTCATCCATCCATCCATCCATCCATCCATCCATCCATCCATCCATCCATCCATCCATCCATCCATCCATCCATCCATCCATCCACATCCATTCACATCCATCCACCCACCCACCCCTCTCTCCATCCCTGTAGGTTTTAAGACTAGGTTTAACTACAGTACCCATCTTTATTTGGAGAGCTGGTGAAGGGTTTGCCCAGGGTCCTTTCACTGCTGTCTGTGCTGGTGGGAGCTAGGCTGGGCAAGCCTGCAGGGCTTTGGTTTTTCCAAGCAGGGACATTTTGCTGGGAGTCAGGCAGCTTGATTAAGTACTGGTAGACTTTTTTAGAAAGTTGCAGTATTTCTCACAAATAAATCACATCTTTACATTCAAAAATGGAAGTGATATTTATAGTATTGGATAATATTCACTGGAAATATTTTCTGCTTTTTTCAATGGAATTTTTTGGGGTGGGGGGGCATCAAAGTCAGCATTTTCAGAGGAAAGGAAACAAAACCATTTTCCAACCTTTTTTCCTTTAAAGTCAGCATTTTGGATTCCAAATTATATACAGAGATTTAGACCTTTTCCTTCTACAGATCATTTTACCATAGTAATTTTTTTTATTAAGGTTACTATTTCCATAATAATGGCTGCCCGTTGATTCCAAAATGAAAATATCACTTGCAGATCTCCTAATAATAATAGTTTCATAATATTTCCTTAGTTTTATTTCATTTTGTGCTTATTTACTATGCTCTGGATGATGTCTCCTAGAAAACAAAACTCCACAGCCAGTCTTCTCCTACAGGCAAGAACTACTCACCTAAATTTTACATTTAAATTAATCAAGACCAAGAGAGAAAGCAAGGTTTAAAAAGACATTCAATGTTGGACTCATTTCAACAACAGGAAAGGGTTTTCTTCCAGACAAAAAGCCCAAGAGGTGTAAAAATGGATTTCCACTTCTGTCATGACTGAATTCAAGAAGAACAATCCATGAATGAGAAATAATTGTTCTGCTGAGGGAAGAAGCTGCTGCCTATCAGCAATCTGGGCTGCTGGAGTCCAGGGAGATAAACTGGCGAGGACATACCTCATTTATTGAGAGACAGGATTGACTGTCTGTGAATGCTTTTAGACAAGATAACAATTGAACCCTGCCTCTGTGCAGCTCCTCTTTTCCTACAGGCATGAGCACAGAACATCCATGGACTGTCTCTCACTGCAGAAAGGAAGAGTAGCCTAAACCATGAAACAATACAGAGAAAGGAAAAGACAGCCAGGATAAAACCCTCTTCAGAGAAAGAACTCCAGTTTCTTGCCAAAGTAACCATTTGTGACACTCTGGTCCAGGTTCCAGTTTTACTGCTGGCCATTTTCTGACAATGTCTCAACCCCAGGTTTTGCTTTGGACTATTTCAGACAATGTCCCTCATCATGCTGAAGTTTCTCTCTTTGAACAAACCCTCCATTCTTCTTCTCCTCCCCTTAGCAAAATATTTTCCATCCTTCCACATCAAACTCTGGATATTTACCTTTGGAAAGTTGGAGAGTGGAGCAGATGGAAGGCAGGGATCAAACCCAAAACCGTGGAGTCACTTCCAAAGACAATGTGGTGGGAAGCTCAGCAGGACAGGGGTGATGGGTAGAAAGAAAGAGGACACTAAAGAGGATGGCATAAGGGTGTTGGCCTTTTTTAATCACTCACACTGAAACATTGGCATGATTTGCCCTAATTTCTATGCAAAATATGTATCTCTGGTGCTGAGGAGAGACAGGTTGTCACAGATGTGGAACAAGCAAGGTAGAGATACTGGCAGGGCACACTGCTAAAGGATCAACATTAGCATATTGGCATTTGGGCTGACGCCTTATCTTGGGCTGACTTCTGAATGAAAAGTAATTCCAGGTACTCTCCTTTTCCTGGAGTGGTCTGTTACTTTATTATTAACATTGGTTTTGTCCTTTTGAGCTCTGCCTTCCCCCACTGACTGGCCAGAGAGGCCAAGTCCTGCCCTGGGGAGAGGAGGGGGCGGTGGCGGAGGCACAGCCTTGTCTCCTGACAGCACTGGCGGGTACTGAGGCGCGGGGGTGGCTGATAAGGGACAGAAGGGGAGCAGAAGAAAGGCCCAGTGACAAATTTGGCAAAGGCAGAAGTGCTATCCAGGCCTGCAGGCTGGCAGTGCTGGAGTGCACAGCCCAGATAACAAAGCGTTATCCGCGCGCAGAGCCTGCGACCACCTCCCCCGCGATGTCAGGGTGCTGCTGTCCCCTCCGTCACTGCCCAGCATCCCCATCCCCAGACACGGCTTCATGAGGCCAAACTGCTGCTCCAGCTCTGGGTCCCTCTCTCCAGCCCCCCGTGATGTGTAGACAACGTTCCTCCCTGCTGCCAGCTCTCCCCGTGAGATTCTGCTTCTACAAAGGGCTCTTGTCCCTCCCATCTTTAAATAAAGAAGAGCCCCATTAAATACTATGAAGTATTTATTGGCCAGTGGGTAAAATGAGAGGGTTTCTTTATGGCTGCAATGATCATTAATGAAACTTTAGGGTCTCTGTTGGGACCATGGAGCAGAATAAATAACCTCTTGCTAGTCATCATCTGCCTGGTTTCTAGGACTCTACACCAGAAATGATCCAACTTCATTTAAGGAAAATCAGATTAAAAACAGATTAAAGTAAAAGCACCTCATGCCCCTGTTCTGATTTAACGGTGATGAAAAACAGACCATGGAGTAACTTTATAATGGGAGGAAGCTCATTTAAATATTCCCCTCCCAACAGAAAGAGATTTAAGAATTAAATGAATGAGGAGATTTTCCTTTTAATGAGATTAGCCTTTTATAATTGCTCATTATGGACCACTCCAGAGACTTGGAAGAAAAAAAGTTATACAACATACCTGAAAAACACTGCATTAGAAACCAGCCAAACCTGCCCCTTCACCATCAGTTCCAAAAAGTGAAATTCAAACTAGTTTCTACTTACAAATCACTCATCTCAAGTGGCTCTAGCTCCTCCAGATCCTCTCTGCAATTACTGGCTTTGTAAAGAAAGTGAAACAGAGGTTTGAGATTAGCAAGCCTTAATACATTTGCTAAAAATTCTCCCCTTTTCCCATGGAAACACATTTATTTTTGACTGTCAGCTGTCTGGCAAAGCCATGTGATTTCATTTCATCTTTCCAAATTTCAGTCCTACCTAAAATAAAGGCTGGACAAAGCCTCCCCTTCTGGCTTGGAAATGCTGGCCTGATTCAGAGGCACTACAGGGAGGTTAGACCAGAAGTTTTCTGTCTGAACTTGAAGCATTTGGCTCTGAAGTCTCAGCTTTGGGCTGTACAATAATACCAGAGTAAGGACACATACACATGTATTATTTCATTCATCTCTGACTGTGATTTATGTTTAGTGTCAGGCTCTTTTGGATGAGCTGAAACTAATACTCAGGGCAGAATTTTCTGACAAAGTGAGACTGAGCAGCTGTTTGCTCCATTCCTGTTGACAGCACCAAGCAGTAAAGGAGACCAATGGCTCTCTTTGTTTTCTCCATGTGCTGCATATTCACAGCAACCAAAGTCTAGCTCCTTCTCCTTCTCTCTTCACCTGCAGTGGCTGCAATGGACGGGCCTTTGGCCGTGCTGGTATGCAGGGCTGCAGCATGGACTTGCACCTTTCCCACTAGGGCCCCTAGATGCCTTTCCCATCTGTTCCATTGGGGTCTGAAAAGCTACTAAATGCAGGGAAATACTCCATTCCCTGAAATCTGGCTGCCTTGGAACTGGCCGTGTCCTGCTCTCCCTGCAGTCAGAGGGGAGATAGGCACTTCCAGAGGATGTTTTCCTCCACTCCAGGAAGGGGTTTCAAGGCAGATGGGATGATGACGTGGCAGGACATCACTTTCTCTTGTCCTCTCCTTCAGGACCAGCTCAGAGCAGACTCCTCATTGCCAGGGCCTGAAGTCCAGAAAGCAGGATTCTGGACCAGGATCCACTCAGTTTTGAGAAGGCACAGTCGAGTGTAACCACACAGACCCCCTGGCTGTGACACTGGGAGCTCAGGCTGGGTGACCATAGCCATGCTCACAGGAATGGCCAAACCAGCTCACCAAGGCCACCAGCCATTTGGCACTTGGCAGTGGTCAATGTGTCAGTGGCTGCTTACCCAGCTGCCAGAGCTGCTCAGCTCTCTTCTGTCAAATCATTTGGCTTTCAAGGCAATATTTTATTCCAGTGTCATTTTGTTATCAGAAGTCAAGCCCATTTCTAGAGCTGTCAGTGTTAGTTTACTTTGATTTATATTTCCTTGCCATGTTTGCAAAGGCAAACAGACACAGTTTTCCAGGCATCCCTGCTACCCACTAACTGCGTTCCCTTGCAAATCTGTGCTGGTACCAGAACCAGGCAGAAAAGGAAAAGTGTCATTAATGAATCCAGCCTCTCATTCCCATCCACCCACCATCAGTTACTGTGTGCTCCCTCCCATCTCATCAGGGCTTTGGAGATAAGAGGAACTCAGCCTAACTTTGGCCTTGAATGCATACAAATAGGCTTTATGTTAATATTTGCAAATAGCTTCTCAGAGGAGCAAGATATTTCCCAAGCTTCCCATCTTCTGGGGTTCTCCAGGCAACAGAGTGGGACCGAGCAGTCATCAGCACAGCCCAGGGATGAGGGCAGAGACAGAATCACAAATATTCTGCTTAAATCACCCAGCTGATGGGGAATTTAGAAGCCCTGTAAGGTCTTGGCACTCCAGAGCACTCTGTGGGCAGCCTCCTGAGTGGACCTGGGCAACATTATCTGGTGAATCAAGAGGGATGTTTTTGCTGAAAACCAGACCTTCAGGAGGGCCAGAGCTATTTGAGAATTCAAGTCAAATGCAGCAAAGAGTCTTGGTGGAGACAAAAGGATGGTGTTTTGAGACAGAATGTCAAATATATTCTGCGTCTTTCCCCTCCCCCATTACAAAGTAATTTTTTTTCTTCAAAAATTGCCCTAATTTTCTGGAGACACTGAAACAAAACACAGACAAAGAAATCCATCTGCACAGGATAGAGTGAAGATGGGGGATGACTGGAACACACATTTTCCTATCTTTGCTTTCACATGGGGAGCACGGAGGGGTCGGTGAGAAAGGGCTGCTCTCATAAAGAAGAAAAATAACCCCTTTTATCTCACCCAGATCATTCTCCACAGACAGACACTGACCTTCCCACACTGTTAGTGAGACAGCTCCTCCCCTGGAGCAGGTAAGGATGGAGCAACTGGGACAGCATCCTGTCAAAGATCTCTGCAGCTAAGCCTCCAGGGTGTCCATACAGGCTGAGTTTGGAGGCTCCAGATCACCTTTTTTTTTCAGGCAAAGAGAAGGAATTGTCATGTTCATTGCTGCGTTGGCAGTGTCCTCCCCCCTGCCCTGCTCCCTTAGGTGGCTGCCTGGGGCCCGATACCTCTGCTGGCCCCAGCCCCACTGCACAGCAAAGGAGAACCTTTCACTCCTCCCATGCTGTCACCCTGACACCATCTACGCCTGCCAGAGACGTGGAAATTAAAATAATAAACAAAGCAAGCAACACTGCATGTGGAGGCTAATGTACCATAATGCTCTGAAACACAGGCAGCTGCTGCCTCACGCTGAGCACAGAGGATATGTTTGAAAAATGTGTCTTCCTCCAACAGCAGTTATTTCAACATTATCTTTCTCTTTTTTTACTTCAAATAAGACACTTACTTTCCCCCAGCTCATAATCTCCATATGAAGGGGAGCAGAGGGCAGTGGGGAAAGGCAGAGAAATTACACTTCTTAACACAACCTAGGCTGGTGGTGTTGAAATCATGGGGGAAAAAAATGGAATTTAACTGCATGAATGAAGTCACATTCATGTTGTGGGTATTTATGGCAATCATCACTAACAACAGGAAGAGATTAGATATTGCTGAGAGCCCGAGTGCTGGCTGGGGAGCAGGGACTGGCTCTGTCAGTGTCTGTGATCTTAACAGCAAGGACGGGATGTGTGCCTGTACACACACATCCCTGCAAGTACCCACGTGTGTGTGGGATTGTGCTTGGTCCCTGTATTCAGTGGCCATTCCAGAAAGGCCTTTGCTGGGCAACTTCAATATCACACTTTAATCTCAACTTCCACCTGAGATTTGGTGAAGAAAGGGGAGCTCATTTTATTGGAACTGGTAGAGAGTGACTACAAGATTAACTCCAAATGTAGATGTGGGTGTACCTTGAACGTCTCCACCAGCAGAGATGTGTACTCATTTTCCAGCTAAGAGTGAGTCTAAATAGGAACTGTAATGGATATGGAGAGCCTTCTGAGATTGGAAAGGTGGTTTATCTCAGATCTCAGAGCAAGCTGTTTGTCTAGTTGACGCATGCAAACATTGCTTAGGGTGTGCAACATGTCGTACAGTCAGAGAACCTCATCTCTAGCAACTGCCCTGGGAGCCAGGTGAGCACACAGCACCCCTCACCTTGTCCCTGTCCTCATTCTTGGAATGGGTCAAGACCCAGATTACCCTTTCCCTGCAATGTAGATTTGACCAGGGATGCAGCAGCACCTAAATACTGACTGCTGGTATTTAACTAACCTGAGCATGCCCCCCCAGCCAGCTGAGCCGAACCCTAATGGGTCAGTTCCCCAGTAAAACCATCTCATCCTTACTCTAGGAAAATAAACTACAGTCAGAACCACTGAATTGTTTCAAAGGATAAAATTCACTCAGAAATCCCCTTTTTCCAATTCCCAAGCAAACATGTCCATGTTAATAAAGCAAAGTGCTCTCACCCAGAACAGCTCTGGCAGGGAAAAGCGTTTTAATGGACTGACTGGGAGGGAAAATTGACTTGCAAGAAGAAGAGTCCTGGCTGGGTCCCCTGAGCCTGGGCAGGGGCACGGTTTGGAGACCTGTTTTAATCAAATTGCTTTTAAAAAGCAGAAAGAGAAAAGCTCTCTGACAAATTTGACCTTTGAGCACCTCAAAGATGAGGGCACAAAATGTATGATATACTGGCTCAGAGGAGAGAAAATAGGGTGGGAATAGATGGAGCCTCATCTTGGGAGTGGAAAGTAAAGGAGGGAAGAGGACAGACAGACCATCTGCTGGCTGGTGGTGTTGGATTCAAACCCACCTCAAGGCTCTACATGGGACCCATAAGTCATCCCCAGTGGGGACAGCATCAGCACCCTCTTGGCCAGCTCCCTGCTATGATCTTACTCCATGACTGGGTTTATTTGTGTTGGAGGCTCTGCAAGGAAAGACAACCATGAGAACTCACTGCACCTGGGGAAACCAAACAAAATAATTAGCAACAACATAAAGGAAAATAAATTAAACATGCACCAAAGGAATGGGAAATCTCCACTGCCCACCTCTGCCCCCTTAACAGCACTTCACAATGGAGAGGTTGGAGACAGTGGCTGATTTAAAACTCTCTAGTGCAATGTGGATATTGAAATCCCAGAGGCACCAAGCACATCTGCCCAGATGGGAAAATCAGAAGTTACAACACTTGGGTGGTAAGATAAGTCATTTTTTTGCACCCTGAAAAACAACTCAATAGTGGGAGGAATGTGTCAGTTGTAATTTTGCAACTTAATGAAATAAATCAACCAGATGGAAAGACGAGATGAAGATGAGCCCACACAGTCTCGTGGGAACACAAAGGCCACATGAAGCCAGCTGCTGGGAAACCAAGAGCTTGTCTGGAAGACTTGGGAGCCCCCTTTGCGGTGATGACAATGAATTTCCCAAGTGAAGAAGCATCTTTGAACTTTCTCCAGCCACTGGGGCTGAGGTTTCAGGAACTCATGGCCACTGAGCCACAAAAGGGCAACTGCTTGCTCAGCTGAGCAGTGGTATCAGGGGACTGTAGATAGAGCTCTGCTCCTCCTCACCTGCCAGGATGTCTCCTAAGGGGAGCAAAACCTGAAAACCTAGGAGGCTGAAATTTGTAGGATGAGCAGGGAGCAGCAGCAGGAAGAACCAGAGCCATGCAGAAAGGTTGAAAGAAATTGCATGGTTTAACTCTGCAAGGATGAGGAGACACTGCTGGCACCCTCCTGAGTCCAAGTCAACTGAGTAAACCCAGACCTGGAGAGCCAGAGCAAAACTTGACAAACCCTTGTCACATAAAGGAGGCAGAAAATGCATGGCAGTTAAATAGGGAGCATCTTTCCACAGCAAAAGCCCAAGACAGAACATCCTTTGGCCAAGGAACACTGCCATCCTAAAACAAACCCCAAAGGCCCACAGCACCCAGCTCTGCAGACTTTACAGCAGCAAATTGATTTCCAGAGGCTCCCTCATTAATTTTCATGGCACCCAGAATGTGGTTTTAGAACAAGCAGAATTATTAATGTTCAAAGTTACCCAAGCACTGTTGGGAGCACAAGGCCCTCTGAGAGTCAAAGAAGGGCTGACAAACTGAGGAAGAAAAAGCCAGAATTGAGAAAGTGCATTCTTCAGGGTTCAGACAGGCTTGTCCTTGGAGGCAGGCAGAGGGAGAAAAGCAGGAACCTTGGAGAAAAGGTCCTGTGCCCCTTTGATGGCTCTGCTGTTTGGAAGGAATAAAATATAACAGACACTTAGCTTTTAAAAGGAGAGAAAATTGTCTAATTGCATTAATTCAGGGCTGCCCTGCTTCTGAGCCACCCCAGACTTTCAGAGAGTGGGACAGCAGGCAATTAGGAAAGGCAAAATATTCACAAGGGGTAGAGCTCACCACTTGCCCTTGAAATCACATCTGAGTGTCGGCGACATTTCAGCTAATTAACGAGAAAGCCCGCCCAAGTCTCTCTGACTGAGGTATTGGTCCTGGACAGACATAAGTCAGTACCCCAAAACCATCCTGAATTATCTCCTGGCTCACATGGGAGGGAGGATGGGAGCCTTATAGCTGCAAAGGTATCACTGTCTAGCTTTCCTCCTCCTGTTTTTGCCCACAGAGCCTCATTCCCAAGCACCTCAGTGCTTTTGGGCTGCCCCATGCCCGCAGCCTCCTCCTGCCTGCCCCCAGCTATTCCTAGTCCCAGCCACTTCTTTACATCTCCAAACACAAGACCCAGCCATGGCAAGCTGAAGGATTTTGCTGTGCCAGGGGATACTCTTTGGCTGGCACCACATCGCCTCTGATCTCGCCCCGCTGGAGCAAGAGAAAATAAGTACCATTTGTTAACATGCCAATCGTTCTTTACAGTGGCTGATTAAAAAATAATTACCCGCAGCCATTATTGAGCACTCTTGCAAATGAGCTGTGGGAAGCTGTGACCGTGTGCTTAGCACACAGTGTGTCTTGCTTGTTTCAATATTATTTGAATTAAGTATCTGGGTAAAAGGCCTTTCTAATGTAACTTTCTTTTCACAAGCAGAGAGCCGGGCTCCGTGCTTGGCTGAGCGGTGACGGACTGCTAGAGCCCGGCGTCGCTCCAGGCTGCTCCCGCTCTGGCGACACAGTGGGACACGCTGCTCATTGGAATTCAAGAGGACTAATCTTAGGCAGACCCATGATGGGAAGAGAGCTCTCTTTACCCGAGGGACATGGCCACAGCATGAGCTGTGATAGCTCTGACAGCTCATCACCCTGAGACTGACCTGCTGGGACCACCTGGTTTGGTCTGGGATGTGGACAGGATGGAGATGATGACCCAGGACACCATTTGTGGATAAGGGACTTTGGGCCACCTCTCCTGCTGGCACACGGGACCAGAGGAGAGCTGGCCCTCTCAGCCAGGTGAGATGAGAGGATCTCACTCAGAAGAGCTCTGCGAGAGCTTCATCCCACAACAGGACTGCAGACCCCCAGCACAGCTTCATTTGCCAGGGACTTCTTTTTATTCCTTCCACAAAAGATTTTGCAAAGGGAAAAACAGAAGAGGTGGAGGAAAACCCACGTGTTCTGGTCGCCCATCCACCTCCTGTAGCTGCCTTTGTGCACGACTCAAAGCAGTCACATCAGACAATTCCACCTCTTTCTTATTTACATGTTTTCTACTTTCTGCGTCCCAGCTGGAGCTGTATTTAGCAGAGCACATGGCCACCATCCATTATTTTGGGGGGTGTTTGCTCTTTCACATCAGCTTACATTCTCTCACGTAGCATTTAAGCTGCAGCACTGGTGTCAATTGTCTGTTGTTTGCAAGCAAATTAACCTGGCAAACAGATTTCAGATCCTCAGCTGGTGTAGAATGAACATGGCACTGGAGAAATTGAATTACTGCACAGGTTCAAGCAGCACAAAACAGCCGCAGAACTTCCTCTTGATCCTTCTCTTATCAGATGAAATTCCCTCTCCAGATATTTCTAGCAGGATAAAAAGAAGGCCCTGAGCAGGTGCACTCTGAAATCCCTCTCAGACCTGGCAACAGCAAACTGAAGTTGTTGCTGAGGTCTGGGTTGGGTCCTGGTGACAGATTCTGTTTTAGGGGATGCAAAACTTGGGGATAAATAAGATTATTGGACACAAAAGGAAGTTTTTTCACTATTATAATAATTAGCCATTGTAATCCTCTTCCCAGTGGCAGATTCACCATCATTGGGCACTTCTAACATTCAGCTGGACACAGCACAGGGCCATCTTGTCTGGACCATGCTTCGCCAAGAGGGTTGGTCCAGATGATCCCTGAGGTCACTTCCAATCTGGTATTCTCTGATTCTGTGAAGTTGTGGAGAAAGGTGCAGCCATAACAGACTATCATCCCCTGGTGAGTTTGCAGCAGGATGGATAAATGACCTCTGACTGATTCTTTGGCAGAGTCAGACTGGTCATGCTCTACTCCTGGAGCAACACAGCAATAAAATGGCTTTTTGATCAAATGGACACTTAACATTTCCCCAGACAATTCCTCTCTGTGAGTTGAGAAGTGCAGTAATTCCAATAGACACTCCAGCAACCTGAAACCCTGAGCTTCAGACTTTGAATAGACTAAATAAAAATCGGAGGGCTTTTCCCTTGCTTCAACAAAAACATATGTTCTCACCAGACGTTTTTGATGGGGAAAAAATAACACATTTCCCAAACAGCTCTAGTTACTGCAGACAACTTCATTTCCTATCTCAGACACTGCTGTGGCAGGAATGTAAAAAGCAGAATTGATTAGACCAGATTAGGTTAGCTAGGGAGCCTGGTGATGAAAAGCTGCTGCTCTCTTTGCGCCCATGCAGGGCCATTAGCAACCTCCATCCCTCTCACCCAGGGATGCTGCCCCATCGTTGAATTCTGCTCTAAGTAGCTATTCCATGTCTCTCAATTTCTCCCTGCAGTCTCTGTTTTCAAGCACATTTTGCCCCCATGTGTTCTTCCCCCACTGGAGGTGGAGATCCAGAAAAATGGCAAGGAATTTCTGTATACGCAATTTGGCAACACACCTTGAGATAAAGATTGCTAGACTGGTCCACTTTACTATCACAAGGATGATGATGACTATCCATTTTCCCCTGAAAGCCTTTTTCTTTGTTTGTCTTTCTTTTTTCCTTTTCTTTTAATGCAATAACATTTCCTTGTAGCTTCCCCCAGGAAATCGATCTTTCCAGTGTAGCTTCACACTAGGTCACCCAAATAAGCTGGAAAGAGCCATTTTACCAGTCCCTCCTGTCTTCAGCATAAAAGTATTTATTAAACATCTTATTTGCCAGTGCATTAAGCTGGCTGAGAGTGGAGCAGGTTGTGGATGCCGTGCAGTTTGCTCTAACTCTCTCCTTCTTTTTTCTTTCCTTGGATAATTTCACGGTCCATTAGTTTCCTGTAGCTGCTTCCCACAAACACACGAGCATCACCATGGTGTATGAGCTTCCCTCTCACTACCACAGGCACGGGGCAGAACACACATGTAGCTGCCACACTTGCTCCAGGGGCACAGGAAAAGCAGCCCAGCCATGTCCAGAGCAGGATCCCCAGGGATGCTGATGTCCAGAACAGTCAGCACAGGCTACGTGGAAGTGCGGAAGCGCTGAGCTGAACCAGTGGGTGAGGGCTGCTCACGGTGGGGTTTACACGAGACCCAGCTGGCACCCACTGCATAGAAAATACAGCAGGGAGAAGGATTAGAGGGGGTTTCCCCACCAGTGTTTTCCCACCCTTCCATCCCATCACAATCCCTGGCCAGAGCAACCTCTGGGCTGCCCCAGCTCACCCTGAGAAGGCAACAGGTCCAGGGCTCACAGCACCCTGCCCTTGCAAAGAGAGCAGCTGAAGCCTCATTAAGACTCTTGCTCTGGAAGACACTCTTTCGTGTCTCATATTTTTAAATCACCTGGAGAGAAAAAAAACCAAACCTGCGCATGAGGATTTTGCAGCTGCATTTCACCTCTCAGTTCTGAAACGTGCAGATTTGGGGAACCGCTTGCCAACAGCGAAGTCTGTGCTCAGAAGATGTGAGATTGAATTTTCAGGGAGAGACTTCCCTGTCCCTCATGGAAAGGCTGGGGGCAGCAGGGCAAGCAGCCCCCTGGACAGGCATGGTGTGGGTGGAGGGGACTGATGAGACTGGTGTCTCTCCAAAACGACAGCTTTTACTTGGAGTTCACTTTCTCCCTCTGACAATTAAACTTCGGGAAGAAAAAAAAAGGGGGGGGTGGAGGGGGGGGGCAGAGCAGAATGTGAATCCTGCAGGGAAAGGATAAAAATAAAAATAACAATAAAAAAAAAAAAACTCAACACAACAAAGGAAGTGGGGGACGGGGGGAGATCTGATGGGTCTGACACACAAAGAAATGTTATTCACAGGCATTATTGATTAAGTTTTCCTCACCAACACATACATAAATACTTATCTCTCAAATGAATAAGAGGCTCTGTAATGCTGGAGGGAAGGAGGAAAAAGATTATTGAAAACATGAGGGTCAGAGAAGCATCCGGCTGCAGCAGATGCACTGAGAAGATAAACGAAGATGTCTTTGTCAACACATTGGTCTGCCAAAGACCAAATGTGATAGAAGGCAGCGACTTTCAGGCACTGGAAACCATGCTTGGACTTTGATAACAATGAAATAGAGACTGTGGAGCAGATCCTCACCTGGCTAATTCAGTGCCAGAGCCCTCATCACAGGGCAGCCACATCAATTTACATCACCTGAGGATCCTGCTGGCTCTGGACAACGCAGCCCATTAGCAGCAGGGCAGAAGCAGAGATTTATGACAACCTCTGTAGGGCACAGGAGAAAAGAGAAGAGCAGCGATGAATGAGATCAAAGGAGAAACAGAGGAGCGGCAGCTCTGACCCTTGAGCACCGCAAACCTGCCTGACTCCCCGGGAACATCCCTCCGCAGCACCGCCTTGCCTGCTGCCACACGGTGGAGCACACAGCTGTTTCTGGGATGGCTGGGACATCGAGGAATTGTGCCAGGTCCAGTGACACCGGGCCTGGCCCGCGAGCCAGCCCAGTGTCATGTGTGGCACCGTGCAAACCAGGGCTGGGACCCACACACCCCCCTCAAATGAAAGGGAGCAGAGAGGAAGGCTTGGTGCCGAGCATTTGGTGATATCAGCCCAGAAGCTCTTGAGCCATCTGAAGGCTATAAGGGACCATCAGGATAATCTGTTCTGTCATCCAGCACCCCCATGGGATCACCTCATGCATCCTGCCTGGAATTCATCAGGCCTCCATCACCATGGCTTTCTCTCAGGGAAGCAGGATTGTCTCAGGGATATTTCCAACCCACTCAGCACAGCTCAGGTTTTACCTTCTTACAGCTACATCTCTGCATCTGCTACCATGCAGGGCAGAAGTGCCTGGACCATACAGGCAGGGCTTTTGTTGAATAGGACACTGCAGTGGGTGTGTAGACAATGAAGTTAAGAAGAAGTCAGCTTCCCCCAGCACAGTGGCTTAGCAAAGGGGTGCTGGGCTTGCAGAGGTGTATGAGTGCAGGATTGAGGGTGCATCTGCAGCTGGAGACTGCCATCAGGTCCCAGCCATCACGTCTGCCCAGCTGTTCCCAGAATCGAGTCCCCCCAGGCTGTCCCAGCAGGTCTGTGGATTTTGCTGTTATTACACAGACACACAGACAGACAGACACACAGACACACCCAGGGTGTGCTCCTGCCCCGTTCCATGGCAGCAGCCACAGACAGGCACTGGGCTCTGTCTGTGATAACGTCCCCCACGCAGCTTCTCGTACCTCAGCTCCTCACCTGTGAGCAGGGACACAAGGTACCTCCCTGAGGTCCCAGGTTTGCTGCGACACCTGCCAGTAGAATAAAGGAGAAAAAAAAAAAACAAACTTCAGGTTTTCTACTGGTTCCTCCAGCACAGGCAGCAAAGCTGCCGCTATCCCAAGGCGTGGAAGCTCAGGAGCTGGAGCAGGGCAGCCTCTAGTGGCTGCGAGCCAGGACATGCGGTCCCCAAACCCGTGCGGAGGGCTGTTTGCTCCCCTCAGCATGCACCTGAATGAGCCACAGCCTGTGCTGCTGGACTGCCCCATAGCCCAGAAATACGGGTGCTTGGACTCTCCCTCCCTCTTTTACATCCCTGCCTCCCTGCTCACACAGCCACCTCTCAGATGCCACCTCCTGCTCCTCCAAACACCTCTGACCCCCTGTTCTGCCCAAGCAGCCAGAGGTACCAAGATACACGTCCCGGACCTCACAGATGTGCCACCCATGTCCACAGCACCTGGAGCATGCCTGGAAATAGCTCCATCCCCAGCACAGATTTGGCCATGCAGCTGATTGTGAGTAGCTATTAGATCTGCAGCTGTCCAAGTGCTGGAGCTGGCTGTGACAGCAAATCCATCCAAATTCATTAATGTTCCATCTGGAGAAGCCTGGCCTTTTCTCCTGCAGGATGCTCTGGCCCTAGGGTCTGCCCAGGGGCCTGCACTCTATGGGGAAGCTCTCCCCAGGAACTCTTCTGACCAGTCCTAGTCCCAACACTGCACCTATGGCCAGAATCACAAATGCCTCCTTTGCTGCCTTGAACTCCCTCTGTCAACTAAACTTTGTCTTCCAGGTCAAAGATTCATGCTCTAAAGCCATCCCAAGCTTCATCCCAGGCCTTCAGCTTCCTCTCCCACTGGACCTGAAAATGAGTAGAACAACCAAGCAGGACAAAAATCCTCCTGGCTGCCTCCAGTAGCCTTTTGGCTTCACCCCAGCATATCTCCACTCCCTGCCTCATCCCAGTTTTACTGGTGAGTCAGAGCTCCCCATTTAGTGTCTGAGCACTGAGGCAAGGATCAGGGAGGCAAACAGGAATCAGGGTGTTTGTGGGACATATCAAAGGACAGACACCCACACAGACAAACATAAATCTGCAGATAAGGCAGAAGGGGAGTTATTTACACACCAGGGGGGGATGGTTTCTTGCCATGAGTTGGACAAAACGTTTTCCTGCCCCATGTTTCAGGGGGTGACTGGTAACAGAGCAAAGCATCAGTGTAACAGGCTGCCTGACTGCTGGCTGTCAACTCTGCGAGCAATTTAAACACAGTTTATGTCAACAGTAGAAGCCTAAAATGAAAAAGAGGTGGGGAGGGAAACCAAGCAAAGAGCTTGATACTTAAAATGTGTGTACCTGTTCCCACTGCAGCTGCTGAGGAACCCACATCTGCCATCAACCTGCCCCACGACTCTTCCATTGGAGAGCTCAGTCTGTGGCATGGCAAGGGTACATCAAAAGTTGAAACAAGGAAATCCCTTGAGGACTGGAAATATTGGCAGGTAAATCACTTTCATGAGTGCAAGAAGGTTTTCCTCCCCATCTTTGGCTTCGACCATTTCACTAGGAGATGCAGTCTCCTAGCTAAGCAGCACAGGCAGCCATCAGAGACTTTGCTGCTGCTCTGGACATCACATGGACAGCTCTTAACTGCAGCAGAGCCAGGCTTTGTAGCTCCCAGAGACTCAATATTTAAGTTAAGGGAGGAACAGCTCCTAGCCTACACACGTTCATGTATATTGTCATTTCCTAATGAGGAGATGCTCATTAGTGGGTCTCTGCAGAGGAGACCCTAATCCTGCACAGTGTCTCTTAGTTAGGAACAGAAGTCAGCCAAACTCAGTTTTGAAATACTGAAAAGAGGGCAAAGCTGATTATTGGTTGGGACTGGATTGTTACAGGGCTGAGAGCATCTCCAGTTACAGGCTTAGAGTCCAGACAAGCTGGGCTACATCCATGGAACATGAATCACTTGGCCAGAACCAGTCAGGGAGCATTGACATATCAGACAAATTTTTGCTTCTTCCTGCTGAATATCACCTTGTTTCTTTTGACTGTTTCTCCCTTTGGTATCGGCAAAAGAATAGCTAGAATTTCCCCCAAGGACTGCTGGGATTATTTCTTAAAACCCCAGCTCTTTCTTGTTGCTACTTTATTACTATTCTGTTCTGAAATAATCTTTGCTCTCAAAGGTGTGACACGTTGGAGCGACAGGTGACAGCCACCCACCTCAGAAAATGCATCATAGGCAAGCTAAGGCAGGACAATGCCCAAAACAGCACTGAACAAGTTATGGGGGAGGAGATGAAAGCAGGACAGGGACAAGATAAAACCTTTCATCCCCTGCATTCACCAGGACATTTGTCCCTTCTTTATTGAAGCAGACCTTCCCTGACCAGCAGCACCTGCACCAAAGGACCTGAGTGCAGCTCCTCCTGGACAGTGTGGATGAGGACAGCAGCTGAGTGGAGTGGGAGCTGTTTTCAGACTTTTGCCTCCAGGAACACTCAGGGTTGTCTGTGCAGGCTCCTCAACACCAAGGCAACGGCAAAATTAATGGCTGTGCTTCTGAACGGGATTTAAACATTAATAATGAAGAGGGGACACAGCTCTGCAAGGCACATTAGCAACCATCCTGGGCTTCACTTGGCTCAGAGAGTCACAAAATGGCATGTGTAACACCAGGGTCCTCTTGTGATGGGCGTGCATCGATTGGGAGCAGGATGGAGATGTGAGAGAGCCTGGCAAAATCTTGCCTCAGCTGTACCAGACTGATCCTGTCTCCCCTTCACTGCCTTCCCCTAAAGCCATAGTGGGTTGAGGTATTGGTTTCTCAAGAGCATGGAAAGATTGTGTTAGACCCACATCTCCTCTGAAGTTGTACTGCTTTCCATCTCACACAGATTACCTGATATGTCCCTAAAATTTACTGTCTTTCCAAGACTGTGTGTTTGGCTTTTTGAAAGCACAGAAACATTTGTCTTGATCAAACAGGAGAGGGGCCAATGCAGTTTTGTTTCCATCAGAGCAGCTGTCAGAGCTGTTCAGAGGAGGAGCAGCAGTTGCATCCAACTCACCCCATTCATCTGACGACAGCATTGGGGCACAATAAAATCAGAAATTCGGTGGTCAGAGGGTCTGGCAGCTCCCACAACATCTTCCCCAGTGTCAGCACCAAGTCCTTCCCCCATTCAGAGACAATAACTCATGCACCCTGTTCCCCTGCTCCCAGTAAGTTCAAGCTGCAGAGATGCTGCAGACAAATGAGCTCCCCAGGAGGCTGGTTCAGTCACAACCAGCTCACACATCCAACACCTCGGCGTCCCCAGACATTGAGACACATTCATTATCTGTACTGCATTGTGGCAGAGGTGTTCAAAGGCAAGGCCTCCTGGCCTGAATCTGACAAAATGTCCTCTGAGCTCTCCTTACTCATTTTCTGGTTGCTGAGCTTCTGAAGTCAATCTCAGGCCACAATTTTCAAGCTGTGTTCTATGATTACGAGGCATAAAACATCCTTTTTTTTTACTAAAAGCTTAGAGTAACAAGAATCGGTCTGAATCCATATTCCAAAGCTTTGGAACAAATGTCCATTCTTGCAAACATCACAATAAAAATTATGTGAGCAAGCGATACTTGAAATAACACCCAATTTATCTTCCCATTTCCCCTGTGTGATTATGGCTTTCATTTTGCTGGGGTAAAGAACCTTGAAAACAAATGAGTCAGTTTGATTTTTGTTTCATGGAGGAGTTCATTTCCTGGCTCCTTTGCTCACTTGCGATGTTCAGCTGACGGTCTGCAGCTCTCTGAAAAACTGAAAGACTTTTGAAACTTTGGGCTTTGTGGGACAGGAGGGCAAGTTCCCAGAAACCACTTGCCACCCTCCAGTTCTGCCGTGGCATTCCAGTGCCTGTGGTACCTGAAGCAAAGGAGCACTGCCCTCCCACATTTCCTTCCCAAAACATTCCCATTACTGAACTCAACACAAGAGACGACTGAGAGCCTCAAAGTCTAGCAAGATTTACCTGACACATTTAAAGTGTAAATAGCAAATAAACCACCTCAGCACCACGTGGTGTGCTATGGGGTGGCAGTGGAAGCTTACAGGCTCTTAGTCCTGCTGTGTAACCCTGACCACTGCCAGGACACAATCACAGAGCATCATTTGCCCCCTGGAAATTAAACAGAGTCTTTCACCTCATGCTGAGGAACAGCCTTGCACCCTTGGTCTCAAGCTTCTTGACTTGCTTTTCAAGGTGACTCTGACAGGTGATGGAGTAGTCCAAGAGCTGTAGAACTTTTCCCTTCTCCAGACTTTTGGCTATTTTCCTCCCTCCACTAGGTTTGTACTGCAAACAGGAGCCTATCACCCTTGCCAAGAGGTTAATTGTATCTCAGAGCCAAAAATGGCACTGAGCACTGCTCTCCATACCTGCAGGAGCAGCCCTCCATATCTCCAGCCAAGGAGGCACTTGAAAACCTCATTCTCCTCTCCCAAATCCTCAGCACTTCTTTTCACCCTTGCAGCACAACCACACCCACACACAGTCTTGCCCCATCCCATGAGGAGACGTGGCCAATTCTGAATTAAAATGAATGTATGTACATAGAAGTTCTGATTCAAACACTTTCATTAGATTTAGTCACTGGCTCCCAAATACAAAATGATGGTGACACCAATTCCTCCTCAGCCTGAGTGACTAATTGTCACACAGAGGCAATTAGGCTTAGTTAAATGATCCATGTCCCTTCAAAATAATGGTCTGTCGAACTGCATTCGCCCAAAATAACCTGGGATTGACTTGACAATCAAAATATCTATTTCTTCAAAATTAATACAAACCCAGAGTTCCTTGTTTCTCCACAGTGCAGCTGCAAAATGAAAGGGCTTTCTCACTGTGCTTGGGGGAGGATGGGCCACATCAGAGAGGTGTGAACAGGCAGTACAAGGCAAAAAAAAAGAACTATCACAAACTACCTGCTGCAGGCATAACACAGCTGGAATAGGGCTGGATAGACTGCTCTGGCCTTTAGAAAACCTCCATCCAAAGTCTCCAGCACAAAAAGTAGCTGGAATGCAGGAAGATGGAACAGACAGGCATCTCTGGTTACCTCCACCAGACTGTTACAGAGCCCCCAAGCCACCAACATGATCATTCCTGGTTGCACTCTGGGGGTAACATTCCATTTCTGGGAGTTTCCTGCTAAAGAATGCCTGCAAACAAAACAAAAATCTGTGGTCCTTGAGGTGATCCTGCAAAATCCAGAGCCCCTTCAGTCCTGGGAAGTGCCTGGGCCACCTCATGGAAACACCTTGCAGAGAATACAATGCTGACAGGGACTGTATGACACGGCCTGCCTTGGGGACAGGCACATTCAGGGGATGGGAGCAGAGTTTCTCCAGGATTCAGGCAGCAAATTCCAGAGCAACCTGCAGTTCCCCATCCAATATCCTAACCCAGAGTTGATAAGCACCAACCCTCAAGTTTGTTACCTATCGGCATCCACAGGGAACTCCTACTAATTAAGTGTAATGGGTTAATTGGAAGAACCCACACAGACCTCTCTAAGAAGCAAACCCCAGGAAAGAGCCCTCCCTATCCCTGTGATCCCATACCACCCCATAAATGTTTTTTTAGCACACCCACTACAGGAGAGTCACCCACCTCCATGGGACCCCATGAAGTGATGTCCTGGCATTTTAGCTAATTCCTACATCACCCCCAAATTGTGCCAATGCAATTTCCATCCGCTCTGCACAGCTCACTGCACCCAGCTCTGAAAAGGGAATGACAAAGTAATTACCCATGTTAATGGAAGTAAATGTTCCATCCTGCCTGTCTTACTCCCTCCCTCCACCCCCGAGGGCTGATGGCAGAAGGTGCCACAGAGCCATCTAAGCACAGCTTTTAACTCGTCCCCACCTGCATCGCACTTACTCATGCCCGGTCTTCCACAGACAGCAGATACAGGAAGGCAGCTTTTCAGGGACTTTCCCAAGTGGATTCTCACATGTCTGAGTTAGTTGAGTTCACCCCTTGGAGACACCATTTTGGGCCTTTCTCTTCCACCTTTCCTTGAACTGAAGAGGAATTTAACAACTTTGAGACTATCAATTGGCTCAAGGTGCTTGGTGCTGGGGTGAGAGACAGGAGGCCAAGCACCTTAGCTCATTCCTGGGACATGAAGCTGGAAATGAGAGATTTCACATCCAGAGCAAATTACCACCTGGGAGGCAAAAAGAGTCACTGCCTCCTCCTGAAACATTGGTCCGTCCCACACAGTTTCACCCTCCATGCAACAGCTTGAATCAGTGTGGGCTGAGGACAGACATCCTGGGGGAGACTGACCCTTACATTTGTGTGCTGGATGAGCCCTTGCCAGCAGCAGCAGATGGGGCAGGGATCCCTGAAGTCTATGTGATATTGTGCATGTGACAGAAGGGAGTCAGACCTGATGATGCCATGGGTCTCCAACTCCTGTTCTTTACAGTGAACTCAGCAGCACAGGCAGTAATGCACAGAAATAGCAACTTACTACTGGGAGAGATTTTTCACCAAACTGTCATTTCATCTGTGACTGTCTGGGCTGATCTGCAAATTATGAGTGTAAAATACCTCTGAAGAGATGTGGGAATAGAAACAGTTCTCTACCGTAAAACTAAAAAAATCTCTGACCTTTTAAGGGGTAGTGAGTTATTCATGCTAGTGCTCATAGCATGTTATGATCACTCTCCCCCAGCATCCCCTCCATGTAGCAAGGGGATTAATTACTTGTATTCCGCATTTTCCAATGAAGAAATCTTGCCTATTACTTCTGCTCTAGCTAAGCCTCTCTGCTCCACAGGTACCAGAAGCTTTAGCTCTTAGGCTAAATGGATCAACATGCCCACTTAAACTCAGGATGGTTGCTTTCAATTTACTCCTAAATCCAAGGCTTCCTTAAAACACACACAGTGACTCAGCCAGGCCTCCTAGCCCTGAGTCTCCAGCCCCTGACACCCTGGGGCTCCTGCAAGTTCCCAGACTTCATCAAGGAGAAGAACCCCAGCTCCAAGCACGGATGGCGGTGGGCAGGAAGGTGTTAAATTGGGAGCTGCACTAGCTCTCCCCCTCCTGCAGTGGAGACTTCATCCTTTATTTATGGGCCAGCCTTCTCTGGATACAAGGCATTTAAATTTTTCAGCAAGGTCTGTGTCCCATCACCCAGGGCAGTTTAAATTTTCACTCATCATGCACAGACATCGGCGCAGGCACCAGCAGGGGGATAGTAATTACAGCAGCAAAAGGATGAAAATAAGAGTCAGCTCTGCAATGATTATCCCCTATGTAAAATGGAATGATGTACATTTTACAGGGTGAAAATGATCGGCCTGTTGCACTCAGCCCTGCCTGAACAGAGCAGAGACTTTAAAGGAGCTCCTCATTAAGGTGTTGTCTCAGCCAAAGGACATCACTGCTGGAAAGAGCCACTGAACATGAGAAAGGCCCAGGCAGCAATCAGCTGGTTGTGAGCAAGATGTGACCCACAACATCTGACTCCTCACCAAAAGGCAGCCCAGGAACTGAAAGTTCTTTGTCACATGGGTCCCCAAACAGAGTTGTAACCTGGGATGTTTCCATGTAGGGTGCTGACACCTAACTCTTAAGGGCTCAAATTTTCAGAGACTTGTGAAAACCCAGCTCTGAGCCAGCAGGAGAGTTGTTACAGTCCACAGGAAGTCCCCAGGCTTGCTGCCTCCTGTCACCAGCCACACCAAGAGCAGAAGCCACCACTGCCCCAGCTGCCAAAAGAGATGCTGATCGCCAGACCATGTCTGATTATTAGGCACGCTCAGACAGATTGGCTTTACGTGTCAGAAAAGGTTCAGGCTCCCAGCAGAAGCTCCTGGGCAATTTGCATGGCTCAATATAACAATTTGCTCGTGGATAAGGTAATGGGAGAGAGAAGAAATGCCATCTGAGTGCTAAAGAGGGGAGCTGGTTATTGCCTTGCCATCAAGTTATCACTCCATGGTAATTTTCCCAGATTTTATTTAAGTGGCTGTTATTGCAGGGGGAGAAGAGACAGACTCTGAGCTGCAAAAGGACACGTGCCCAGCCAGAAGGGAGGGTAGAGAGCACAAGGGCTCCAATTCCCCCCACACAGCAGGGCTGCTGCAAGGACAGAAATGGAACTCCCACATCACAACCCCCCACTCAGGAAACCCCAGCTGCTTTTCCTTGCAGTCAAAGCCACCTACCCCCATCCAATGGAGCTGCACATTTGCCTCTTTCCCATCTCTCACAATGGCCCACATTAGAGGGCTGCACATGGTCACCAAGTGTTGTGGATTCCCTAACAGCACAGCCCAGAGGAGCCCTACACAGAAACTTCTGCTCACAGGCCACCATAGCAGAGGGAAAGGGGAAGCCCCTGGGAACCCCACTTGGCACTTCTGGAAGTGGAGGCAAAAACTTTGTTTTTCTTTCATGCACTGGAAGGCCTCTAATTGCACTAGACTGTTTCTACAAGGAGGATGTAATTAAAAGTGAATGGCTCCAAGTCTTTTATCATCATGAATATTAAATAAAGATAAACACTACATCAATATTAATTTAAGAAGAAACAGAAAATGAAAGGCAGGACTTGATCCCAGCTGAACTTAAGCATTTTATACATGAAATTATGCAGCTAGGGGGTGAAAAAAAGACTCCAAAAACCAACCAAATAAAAAAAAAAACACAAAACAATTCTGACCTTGGCACAAAGCAGATGGAACAGGCTGGAAGTGACAGCCACCCCACGCTGTGCCTTCATCACCCAGTTCCCAAAGTTAGTCACTTCAGAGGAAGGTACAGGACACTCCCAGGCTGACAGCTCCAGCACTAGGTGGCCCAGGAGCTGGGATTCAGCTCAGCTTTGCTCACAGCACTGGTGCACAAGTGTTTGCTGGAGTCACTCCACGGATGCACAGTCCAAACTGGATGCTCTCATTGACTACACCAAGAGCCCATCGTGCTCCAGTGCTGCTGTGGGGTGGTCCAAACCCTGCTGAGTGGGCCAACCCCTCCCCTTGCAGTCTTCTAATACCTACAAGATTTTTCTCACTTGGAAATGGATCTAAAGTCACATCTTCCATCCAGCTTCTCCTTCTCCATCCCTGCTCACACCTTTTGTTTCTCTTGTCAGCACTTCCCCAGCACTGATGAGACATGAAGCGTATCTCACCACCAGCACCTGCTGGAGGCAGCTGGGTGGTTCCTCAGTCTCTTGTTCAGGCTGCTGGAGTCCCATCAGGGACCTGTCTGTGTGGGTTTGGTATCTTTATTACTGTTTATAGCATGGTAGCACACAGAATCTTCACCCACCTACGCTAGCTATAGACACAGCTCTTCCCCTGCACATTGTGCCCTCTGGCCTCCACTCATCTCAGACTGGCTGTCCCCAGGGAGCCCAGACTGAGAGCTGAGCAAGGGTTTGTGAGTCCCAGCTCAGAGATACTATTAAGGAGAATTGGGACATAGCTGGCTTGCAAGGAAGTCCTCCTTGGCAAGTCAAGCCTACATCCTTCTCCTGCAGGAGGTCACAGGTGCCCCCACCCAAATCACCAAGCTTTCCTAAGGACCAGGCACACCACTCCTCACCCAAACTGCATCCCTCAGCTTTCTCAGCAGCTTCTTGCACTCCTGTGTGTGCCAAGCCTGATGGAAACAGCAGAGGAGGGAGACAGAGCAAAGGAACCATGGGGAAAGTCTTCCCCAGGTCCAGGATAACAAAACGACTCTCAGCTTCTCTGTAGCTAATTATGCAGTTTCTAAGTGGTCTGAAGGCAAAACCAGCGCAACTGTGTCAGACCAGCAAGCACCATTAACCCCTGGCTTCCAGCCGTGCTCAGCACCCTGCTCTGAGATGGGAGCACGGTCTGGAGCCATGCCCCGAGGCTGCAGAGCTTTCCTGAGGTGTAAAACTGATGTTTAAATTCCTTCTGTCTGTAAGCAAGGGCACAGTGTGCCTGGGTCACTGCCTGACGGTGGCTCAGGCAGATACTGCCTTCAGACTTCTCCCTTCACCAGTCTGCCCCCGCCTCTCCCCTGCACTGGAAACGTGCTCTGGGTACTTGTACTCTGCCCCAGAAGTGGCCACGTCCTGACAGCAACTGAAATCACCTCTGTGCAGTCAATTTGTGTTGCTACAAATGTTCAATATCAATTCTTTGTGCTCAAATACACTCCGAAAAGCTCACTCATGAATGAATAATGCAGAAATTGCTCTCCACAATTTCAGCCCAGGGCACCATTCCTCTCTGCCCACTGCTGCCCTCAGGACTAACAACCTTCTGCTTTTCCCAAACCCATGGCTCATCGTCAGCTGAATTTTTATGTCTTGGAGGGGTCGGTTGGAGCATGAGTAAGAACCAAGGTGTGATTTGAATGACACTGTAAACGTGGTTGTCCCCAAAAGCACAAGCCACAGCAGATTTTGACGATAACTAACAGCCCATTGCTGGGTCTCATATATCCAGGTGAGTAGTTGAAATCAGCCCCCCACCCCCCCATACTCCTGTCTCCAGCTATGTGATCTATAACCTGTGTTCATCTCCAGCCTACAGAACAGATTATGCATTGCCTGCCATTCTGCACACCTCCTAACGACCCGCGGTGGGTGATTAACAGGTTGTAATGAGGGCAGAGCTGCTGCTGTCGATAATCCTCCACAGCAAGACTCACAAAGCCCTCATGAAGAACGACAGCTCAGTGCACAGAGGCAGGCAAGCAGCTCTCAGTCCTCTCCTGCATCACTCAATCCCTGAGTCTTCTTCTACTCCCCTGTCTGCACACAGCCACGAGTTTCCAGTCTTCCTATTGCTGCTCCAAGGGATGGCCAGTGGAAGGGTTAAATATCCAAACCTTCCTTGGGTGGGGATGCTCGGTGGGCTGGGACAGCTGGCCCTTCAGTCGGCCACGTGAGAGGCAGCAGTTTGGGAAGCACATTTACCAGTCCGTGGTGCCATGGCCTCGACATTTGTACTGTCCTTGTGTCCAATGGCCAGCCCTGGACAGTCGTCCCCACTGTGAGAAACTGAGGTAGGGGCACCAGGCCTGTGCCATGGAGGTTGCACTGCGTGGAAGGTGCAAGGCACACACCCAGCTGTGGCTGTGGGGGCCTGGGGGTCTCCTCAGCAGTAACAGGGCGTGCTGCAGTGTCAAAGGATGTGTCTGAGACACCTTCTCCTTCTTGCAACATCCCCATACTCCTGCCTTGCCTTCCAGCCTTAGCAACCCAGCTGCCATGTCCCACTCCAGAAATGGGAAGCAAGAGGGATGATCCCTGGAGTGAGTGAAGGGCCCTACAAACGTGTGTGTTTCCATGCTGGCAGCAGCAGTTTCCCCTTGTGGCCAGGAGGAAATGAGTCACTTGGCACAGCTGTCTGTACCAGCTGCCTCATCACTGAACCAGCCCCAGCACCAGGGCTTTCCCTGCAGTTTTGGCCTCACCAAGTCCAGAAGCAGTGGATGCCACCGTGACATTTCTCCGTACACCAGACCTTCCTTAGGTCATTTTCTTTCCAGACCATGTTGCTTGAGATAGCCAACACTGTGAGGACATCACCAGCCTTAAAAATGCTTCCTACCACAGGCACAGACAGGGGCCTGAAGCATAAGTTTGCATTGGTCCTGGCACACGTGGGCAGTGTCCCCAGCATGAGTGACACACAGCAGATTGCCTGCCTACCCCTGCTCCACCAAGGACTAAATGGCACCCCCAGGAGCCAGCACTCATGACAAATTGCTCCCCAGTCACCAATCTACTTGGTGCCATCACAACCTAGACCCCGTGGAGCACGTGGACCAACACAACACTCTCAGGGACAGGATTGTTCATTGCTGCAGCTAACAAAGACCTGCAGGCTTCCACATCCATCACATCCTCACCACCATGTCTAGAAGTAACTACAGCCACCCAGGACAGAGGGCTTCCACTCAGGGAGCTTCGGGAGGTCTGCTGGTCCTGAGAAAAAATGGACATTCCGTAGCAGGAAGCTTTGGGTTCCCCAGGGCATCGATTCTCAGGCTTCCCAAGAGGAGAAAGAGGCTGCATTTAGGGTGGGGAGTGACACACCTGGAGCAGGGGCTGCAGACCTGAATGCTGGGAGCTAGGAGCTACAGGCAATTGCAGTGAACCCCGGGCACATGAGCAAGGGCTGGTGCTATCAGGACCAGCAATGACTCGCATCATGGTGCAACACCCACCAGCTTCAGCAAGGCCAAGCTTTTGGAAATGAAAAAAAAGAGAAGGAAACAATGCTCTGGGATTTTTCTGTGTCTTTTTTTTCCCAGCAAAGCAAGGTCCTGCAAACAAACTGATGACTGAGCTCAGCCAGCTCACGTTATCTGTGCTTAGGAGCACAGCTCAGCCCCCTCCAGCGCCGTGGATTTGCTATCATCCCCTGCCACCCACATAATCACTTCAGTCACACCACACTCTGTCCCACTGCAATTTCACAGCTGCTCTGTCAGGGGGAAATCACAGCGATTTGGGCTTGTCTGAAAGCGTTACAGCTGCTCTCTGCCTCTTAAGAGGACACTGGTTTGCGCAGAGGGATTGATTGTGGTGTGACTCTTACAGGGTGCAGAGCTCCCCAGTGACTCACTTGTCACCAAAACAAGTGCTTGGACAAACAAAGGATGCTGAGTCTGGGCACCTGGGGATGGAAAACAGAGCCCTTCTTATGGTAAGTGCTCCTCTGAACTGGGGAGGGTGTGGGGCATCAGGTTATGAGGCAGGACCAGGTTTCAAAGCCTTTCCCTACCCCAGGTTTTCCCTGGATTGCTCAAAATAAATTTCAGAGGTCTTTTTCTCTCAAAGGTGTGCAAGAGATGCTCTGCTGCCTGCCTCTGTGGGTACTAAGTGCCTCAGCCCTTCACAAGCCTTGTGCTTATCCTTCAACAGCGGTGTAGGCTCAGCCAAGCCTGTATTTTGTCAGGTGGATGATGCCTCAGCACCTCAGGTCTCACACTCTGAAAAGCACTCATGGGCTTCCTTTCCAGTGGAATACAAAGGGGAGCAATGACAAAACATCCATCAAAGTCAGGCCCAGCACACACGGTACACAGCAGCACAGAGTCACAGATCTGGCAGGAGCCAGTGATGCAGTGGCTGGGATCCAGAGGAGAAGAGATATGTTTGACTTGGCAAATATATGGCACAACATCTTGATTTCTCTGGTTTTTTTCAATGTTATATACATTTTTTTTCCCTCTGTGCACCCTTTTGGGGTCACCCAAGCATCCCTCAGTTTCAGCAGAGAGGGGAATGTCTGGTTGCTGAAACAATCCTGATCATCTCATGCCAGTCATGAACGTGCTGTGACAGTCAGGGTGCCTCCCATGACCTCACAGGGTGCATGTAGAGGTAGAGGATGGGACAGAAAATGGGAAAAGGGGCTCAATATTTCCATCCACAGCATTATGGATCTGATTTTCTCTCACAGCTGAACAAAGCATCGATTTATAGAATAACCACTGGGCTGGGCTGAGAGTGCACTGGATATTTTGAGGTATCTTCCAGTGGAAGCTGTGTGGTACCTCAGCAGGTCACCTCTGCAAGGGACTGGGCATGAGCCTCTCTGCAGAGCAAGCCCGGAGGAGGGCCAGCACAGCCCAGGGACAGGAGGGAAGTACCAGTCCCAAAAGCCATCTCACCTCTACGATTTCTCCTTACCCAGTCCCCAGGACAGAATCACCCATGGGAACTGCTGCCAGGAGCATTTTGAGAACCCCCGGAGCCCAGCGCATCCCCGGGACCCCCACGACCGCCCCACGCAGAGGTTCAAGTGCCATCTAGTGGCACTCGGGGCCCCGTGGGACAGACGGGCGTCCCCAGCTCCCCGGCAGCGAGCCTCGCCCTGCCCACCGCCCGCGCACGCCGCTCCCAGCCGCTCTCCCCTCTTCTCCACAGACACCCTGTGCCATCACCCCACAGCCCCTTCCCCCACCTTTGCGTAGCCCCCTCCCGCCAGCTCCACCTTCCTTCTTTCTCCCATTGTCTCACATCCCCCCTTTCCCATACATCCCCCCCTTTCCCATACATCCCCCCTTTCCTCCACGCCGGATCTGGGCTGTGGCCAGCTCCCCTGGGGCTGTCACACCGAGCAGCAGGCTCCAAGGGCAGGCACTGCAAAGCCACTGAAGGACTCATCCCTGCCAGGCTCACAAAGCAGGGAAATGGTTTCCGTATGGGACTGTCTGCCCTGGTCCCACTCCAGAGCGTCTCTGTTGTCACCTCCATGCCCTGTCCCCCCCGTGACATCCCCAAGGTGACTCTAGCTTATATACATGCACTGGAGCTGCGCAGGAGCTGCAGCAGAGGTGCTGAGGGCCCCCCAGCAGCTCCCCAAGGGTGGCTTCCGTGGGAGCTTGTCAGTGGCAGGAGCCACGAGGGGGCTCCAGAAACCCATCAGAGATGGGGGAGAAATGCCAGGAGCAGAGCCTGCATTTCCTGCAGGATTGGGGAGAGAGATTAAAAGCAGAGCTCACGTTTCCTGGAGAATGAGGTCTTCTCCAGCATCCCAGGTGGATAAGAGCAGAGGAGATGCCACAGGTCAGACCAGGAGCAGGCTCTGCCAGCACTTTTGTCCCTGTCACATACATCATGACAAGCAGCAGTGCACACCTTGCAGTGTGCCCAACACAGGGCCTGAGAGAGGCTGTGGTGTGGGCTGTGCTGGCCTGACCCAGAGGGCAGCAGGGTCACAAACTTTTGCAGGATATTGGTTTTCAGTATATAACCATTTATACCAGTCACACATTCACCCCACAGTCTTATTCCTGTGGGTCCACACTTATCCCCCACATCTGTTTTATCTCTGTATAACTCCACTCAGTGTTGTGGTATTATTTCGAGGAGGTGAATTTGTCCCCAGCATTAAAGAAATGCTTTGGACAACACTGCTGAGCTCAGTCCTTGATGAGCATCGAGGACATGCAGAAATAATTCCAGAAATTATCTTTCCAAGTATGGGAGACATCAGTGAGAAAGCAGGTCCAAGCCTGTTTGCTGACCTGTTGCAGTCTAACTCCACTGTTCCACCAGCACCTGGGGAAGAAAACACTCCTCCTAAAAACCCAGCATGCCCCCTCCAGTCACTGCATGGTGAGACCTCAGATAATATTTTTGCAAGTGCCCCAGCAAGGTGGGACAAGGCTCCACAGCCCTGGCATCACTGACAGCTGTGAGGCAGCTGGATGTTTCAGGTAAAGAGCAGGTAACAGCACATGAGACCCTTGCCTGGCACCCTGCCTGGATAGCACCAGATCCTCCTCTGGTGACCTTTTTTGCCTTTACTCTTCATGGACACTTCACACAGCCGTGTGAGTGGCCAGGCCTGGCTATGATAAGCCCTCCCCTCTATCAGATGGGAATAACACTGGAGAAGGCATTGCAGCCAGAGCAGCAGCTGCATCACCTTCCCTTTGCAGGCCCTCACCTGCCTCCTCACCAGCAGACACTGCAGCACAGGGTTTATGTTGCTACAGAGGGCAATCAGGGCTGATCTAGGGCTAACCCAGGGAGGCAGTGCAATTAGCCAGGCCAGCTCATTAGGGCTGCAATAAGACTCATTTGGAGATCAGAGTCCCTTACTAGAGGATTCAGCAATGTAGCTGTTGGGGCTGGAGTTTGGAG
Source organism: Promerops cafer (assembly GCA_013398275.1). Classification (NCBI taxonomy): domain Eukaryota; kingdom Metazoa; phylum Chordata; class Aves; order Passeriformes; family Nectariniidae; genus Promerops; species Promerops cafer. The sequence goes on along the minus strand of VZSE01005849.1, from coordinate 55,868 downwards.
CAGGAGGCAGTGGGGATGCAGGAGGCTGCAGGTAATTTTAAACAATGCTGTACAGGAGGATTGAAGTGGTGCCCATGCAGCCACTGCCCCTGCACTTCCTCTAGGAGCCCACAATGTCTCAGGTAAGATTAGGTTAGGAAAAAACTGAGTCCTGAGCTGCTCAGCATGAGCTTTCAGGGAGATATTATTCTGCACACCAAGGAGGTTGGGGGATAGGGACAAGCACTGGATCAAGGAAAACCCCTAGGATTCAGCAGCCTAGCAGAGAAATCAGCTGAGGGATGCTGATGGAATCTGCAGTGTCCTGCCTCTTGGGCATCCTTCCTGCCTTCCAGAGCCTACACGGTCAGCATGGATGCTCTAAGCCCATGCTGCATCCACCAACATGGTCCAAAAACCTCCAGAGCTTCTGTTACCACCTTACACTTCCCAGTCCAGCCTTGAGGTCTAAGCACTTTGACCCGAGGTGATCTGTCTTGAAAGGAGTATCATCAGGCAAAGAAAATCTCACTTCAGAATAAATATTGCCCCTGAATTAGAGAAGCCATTCCAAAAAACTATAGAAGGCTGCCGTGATGGAAAAATGGAGGCATAAGGACCCACCCTGCAGAAGAAGCAGGGAAAAAATAGATCACAGTGTATTCAGGGCCCAGACAGGACCACACTTGCCTGCAAAAATAAATCCTTGCATTTGACACATTGCTTACATATTAATTAGTTTGATCAACTTGCCTGGGTGTGTTAGCATGAGTGAGAGCTCACGTCTGTTTAGTGATAAGCTGTTAAAACTTCCCAGATAGAGCGACAAATTATGGCAGACTGATATCTTCCCTTTACTCAAGGCCTTTCTCCTGTTTTTCTAGTGGTTTTCCACCCATATTTTTCTATTTTATTTCACTGTGTCTCTTAGGTACCATTTCTTTCTCAGTGCAGAGAAGCAGCTTCTGCACGGGAAGCCAAGGAACCATAACCCCCCGAAATACAAAGACAAGAAATGGAAAAAGAAAATTTTACTTTTTTTGCTCTATCCCCTTCCCTTCCAGCTTCTCTAGGATTGCTGGAGGGGCAAAGCCTGTGCAGAGGCTGGAGGTACCATCGCCCCTTTAACGGCAGCGCCGCAGCCTGACATCAGCGAGCTGTGGAGTCCGGGAGGGCTGGGAGCTGCTGCTCCAGGAGTGGTGCCAACACATCCCCGTTTCCCTGCCTCTTCCCGGCTCTTGTTTTTGTGTGCCTTTTAACATGCCGCATGTGTATCCGTGCCTGCCAGTGGATATCTGCGGGGTTTACATTAACCAGCTCAAGCTGAAGTTGGTAAACAGCTATTAAAGTTTTGCTCCTCATGTGTCCAAGGAGATTTCTGAATGAGGGAGTCGCTTGCATCCTTTGACGTCCTACGTGCTATTCCCTTATTTGCAGCCCAGATAGATCTTCTTCCCACTTAGCTATGCAGACAGGGGAGTTTGGGTTGGTTTGTGCCTGGCACAGGGAGGGGAGACCAATTTTCCGTGGCTTAGCGGGGAGTGTTCATGTTTTTACCTGTTTCCTGAACAGGAGGGAGTCAGGCTCAAAACCTGAAACTTCAGTGTTTAAAGTTTTCACTCCTGAGCAGAGTCCACTTCTAAAGCAGCTCTTTTGCCCTGGGACAAAATACTGAATCTGGCAATTCCTCAGTTCTACAGGAGGATGCAAATTAGGGCTTGATTTTATTCAGACTGTCACAACTCCAAAGTTTCTTGGAAGCCAGATCCCCATCCCAAACGCTACTCGGCACTAAGCAGAGATGCTGAAAGCAATTCCCGAGCGCCGATCCCAGCGGCAGCACCACCACTAAAGCTATTTATCCCCGCACAGGTTTTTTTTTTTCCACACATTCTTGCCTTCTGTTTTTGCTGGAGCCTCAGACCCTATTGAGAGGCAAATTTTAGCCATCTGGCAAAGCAGGCTGGGGAGGGGGGGCGGGAAAGGGAGAGAAAACACAATGTGCATGGGCACACACACACACACACACACACAAAACTCTGGAGATTAGGGAAGACAAAAACTCCGCTGAATGCTGGAGCGCAGGGCAGCCCCGCGGCGGAGAGGAGGGAGAGGCGGGCGGGGAGGAGGGCTCGGATGCGGGCAGGTCTGCCTGCCTGCCTGCTGCCTGCCTGGATGTGGGGAACGGCTGCAGGCACGGGAAGGCGTGACCTGCATGGAAAATGCCAGGCAGCTCCAGACGCACACACACATAGGCGCACACACGCTCGCAAACCTCCGGACGGAGATAAGGCGGACAGCGGAGCGCTGGGAAAGAGGCAGAGCCGTCCCCCGCAAGAGAGCCATCAGTCCTCCGCACCAAATCCGCCGGGAAACTCTCCCAGCAGCAAAATGAGGTGAGCACCTCCGCGACGGGCTGACCCCGGGCTCCCGCACCCCGCGGTCTCCGGGCACGGCCGGGCAGGGGGGGCTGTCCTGCTGAGGAAGGTTTCTCCACGATCGCGGCTCCAGCTCCCCTGTCCCTGGGCGAACAAGGCAATGCTCACGCCCCGGCTTCGTGCCGCAGCCCCGCTTGCACGCCGGCATCCCGGCAAAGCCAAAGGGACATCCTGGCATGGGCACCGCTCTACCGCGGCCGAGGGGAAGAGGCACGAGCGAGGTGGGACCTGCTGTGCGGGCTTCAGGTTCCTGTGCACACCACGGTCATTTCTCACTTTCACGTGAGGTTAAGACTTTTCCTGCCATGGGGAAGAAGTTTGGTGCTATTTTGCCTCCCCTGCTCCGGGGAAAGCAGAGCCGCACAAGAAAACAGCCTGTTGAAATGGCCCATTTACACCAGCCCAGCATCCAGCCCCATGCATGTACTCTGACCAGAGGAGTAACAGTTTTTCCCTTCACACATTTTTGTGGTTTCAGAAAAGCTGTCAGAAAAGGGCATGTTCAACCTCACTCTGCTTGAAGGAAAAATCAGTCCAAATTTCTCAGCTCCCATTTACTTTTCTTTGTAATGAAGAGCTGAGAAAAGTGATAGCACTACACAAATGAACCCCAGAAATTTACTGCCCAGGTTTTGAAAGGACACAGACAGGTTAAAAATAATCTACTAATGCAGCTTCAATTTCCTCACCAGCACACCTAAATCAAGCCCTGGTTTTGAATCCAGGTGTACATGTATGTGTGAGTAGTTCCTATGTCTGTTGTACACACCTACAAGCCTTTGCCAGGCCTTAGTGCCTATTCTGGAAATTTTCATCTCTAATGGCTCTTATTCCCTTCATGTTTCTTTTCCTTTGTGTGCTCCGCTATGTGTAAAGAGCCTGAGGTCTGCTCCTCTTTCTGGGCCCTATGCAATAGCACAGGCTTTTGTGTTCACACCTCCAGCACGGGTGGTGTTCTCTCCTTGTGCAGAGGAATACTCAGTTTATGGTCCCTTGCATGTCGAATGAAGCTCAAGGCTGGTGTGAAGTCAGCTGGACCACCACAGATTTACCTGTTCTCTCTGCCCTCCTCTGGGATAAATAAGTTGGTAACAAGTTGGGACAAACCCTTCAGACCTAGATTTTTTAAAAGATGGGTTTGATGACAAAGCATCTTTATGGATCTCAGCCTCTGTGTGCTTCTCCGTTTTGAGGAGAAGAGAAGAGAAGAGAAGAGAAGAGAAGAGAAGAGAAGAGAAGAGAAGAGAAGAGAAGAGAAGAGGGTAGAGTGTAACTTGCAGGGTTGCAAAGCTGAGGCCTGGTTCCATCTTTGCTCAGCTGCAANAGAAGAGAAGAGAAGAGAAGAGAAGAGAAGAGAAGAGAGAAAAGAGAAAAGAGAAGAAGGTAGAGTGTAACTTGCAGGGTTGCAAAGCTGAGGCCTGGTTCCATCTTTGCTCAGCTGCAAAGATGTGTGCTGTTTATTGAGAGCTAATGATCCCAATTTGGCAGGATGAGGCTCAGCAGTATTATTATTATTAGTAATAATAATAATAATAATAATAATAATAATAATAATAATAATAATCTGCAGTTATTGCCATGATGCTTTCACTAAATCGATTTAGAAATCATCATTATTTTATTAAGCATGCTTATGTTTATTCTTCCATTAAATGAAGATTTGCCCACCAGAGCGTCGTTAGTTACCGGATGTGTTGCCAGTGGCTGCTGCTCCCAGAAGCATGGGAAACACCAAGCTCCTGATGGCACTTCAGGCTGGCTGGGAGCTGTGGAGGTGCCTTTGCATCCCTTGTGGCACCTGTGGCACCCACCTTTCAAAGGGGCTTTCCCCTCATGGGAGCCACATGCAGATCCCACCTCCACCTCGCAGGGGTTGCTCATGGTGCCACGGTGCTGCACCTCCTCTTGCACGATCCACTTGGGAAAAGAGATGAGCCTTCTGCAGGTATTGTCACTGCCAGAGTTTCATTTCATCTCCTCACACGTGTGTTCCAGGTACCCCCTGGCCTGGCCCTTCTGTGCCTTGCTGCTCTGCGTGGCAGATGCCGTGGAGCTGACAGACATGTTTGGGGAGATCCAGTCTCCCAACTTCCCCGACTCCTATCCCAGTGACTCGGAAATGACGTGGAACATCTCTGTGCCTGATGGATTTAAAATCAAGCTGTACTTCATGCATTTTGACTTGGAGTCATCCTACCTCTGTGAATACGACTATGTGAAGGTGAGCTGTGACATCTCAGGGCAGACGGTGGGATAGACAGCAGAGCTGCTGGCCAGCTGAGAAAGGGTAGTGCTGGAAAAGCTGGGAACAAGACAGTTTTCTCCATTTTATTGGGCTCAGGAGTTGTCAGTCCAGTGGGCCACGGGGAGAACACAGGTAAGCTGGCAGCATCCATTGGACCAACAGTGAGTGGGACACCAGAGTCAGAGCTTACCCAGAGACAAAGATTTTCTGAAAGTATTTGGGCATCTAATTCTTACTGCACCCAATGGGATTTTCACACCTATGGGCTGATAAAACACCTGTGGCTAAACACCAGTTTGTGCCACTCTGATGCCAGCACGGAGAACCCCTGAGCTGGCCAAACCTTGTCAAGCCATGGCTGTGGGTGCCTCTTGCAGCCAGCCTGGATCCCTGGCCACACCTTCCAGGCACTTGGGACTCCTTGTCCAGCCCCACAGGAAGCAAAAGGGAAAGGTTAGACCTGAGCTTGAGGCTGCTATGGAGGTTTCCATGGAGCTGTCATGGCCAAAACCTCCAAATATTTGAGTCTGCTTCTCTGCTGGGTGGTAACCCACCCAAAACTGTGGTAGCCACACACTGCAGTGCCCCAGAGCAGCCCGGCCTTTACACCACAGGTTTCTCCAAGCAAGGCTCTCCTTCACATCCAGGACAAGGGCGGCTCTCCACATCTTTGAAAATGTTCAAGTGTGATGCTTCTGGCAGACCAGCAGGTGCTGTCTAGGTTGCCTGGCTGAACATACCTTACATCATCACCTAGGACAAGCTCCACCCTGCCCCTTGACACAGAGGCAGGTGGAGCTTGCTCCCAGGTCTGGAACCACAGAACCTGGCCCTGGAGCTAGTTGACAGATAATTGAAATTATTGTTTTATTCTTGCCCTAAGAAAACAAAGCAAACATTTGTGTGTTTTTTCCTTTAGGATCTGTTGCTCCTTGCTTTAATTTCTCCTTTGTGCTGGCACTCACTCTGCAACTAACAACTCTCATTGAGGTTTGATTAGCTCTTTCTGCTTCTCCTGGATCTTCTCCAAGCACAAGGGCCCAGGGACATATATAGAGATATATTGCTTTAAAACCCCAATAAGCTCAAGGAACAGATTTCTTGGAAACTTTCCCCATTCCAAGCTCTACTCCTCCTCCCACCCTTCACCCCCTGCTCTTTTTTCCTTTTTCATAAGGCTCCCTGTTATTTGGCCATGGTGCCAACTTGGCACCACAGCTCTCCCTGCCGCTGGATTTCCATAAGAAGGCGGTATTTTTCACAGGGATTTAGATCTCAGCTGTATAAATTTGCTCGGGGCTGTAACTCAGCTTGCAGAGCCTCCACCACAGAATTACATTTGAAAAGTGATGAAAATGGATGGATTATGGGAGATCCAGATGTTACTCTGCTGGGTAAGGGTGCAATCTTGATGCTACTACAAAGCTTAGAAAACATTAATGACTCCATGGCTGCTTTCCTCCTTTTGGGTTTGTTTGTCCAGCTCTGTCTGCACCAGTGCAAGGTGTAAAAACAGCATCAGTGCCCTCTTTGACAGAGGCCCAGTGCATGGCTACAGAATATAACTACAGACCTAGCACATAGAGGTGCTTCTCTATAATATTCTGCTGGTGCCAGTGAGGAAGCTCAGAAACACAGGCAGACCTCTGTGTTCCATGGTGCTCAATGGATTCCCCATCTATGAACTTGTACCACTGCTTTCTGAGCTCATGGGTAACTTTAATCTCTGCAGCCAGAGAGCTGGACAGGTTAAATATATGATTATATGCCTCTGTGTGTGGAGAAACACCTTCTTGTTTGTTCAGGGTCTTCATCATCTCGACTGCCATAAGAAGGAGGCTAAAAAGGGGCTGAGCAGGTGGGGGCTCAATTCAGGACAGGCAAAAAGCCCCTGTGCCCTGGCCTTTGCTTGCCTCACTCCCTGGCTGCCCACACACCCAAGCTCTTAGGCGATGTAGAAGCTCATCCCAAGTGGCAAGCTCAGGGTGATCTGAGCTGTAAACCCACACAGACCTCTGCCTTCGGGGTGGTCTGCAGAAGGGAACAGTTTCCAGAGCTCTGGAACAATGGGTAATTAAAACAATAGCTGTTTATTTATATATATGCCCATGCACGCTTGTGCGTGTGTATATATATAACAAGAACGTGGCTCCTAAAGAAATGCTCACAGCATGGGAGGCTTGTTTGTGCAAATGGGGATGGCAGAGAAAGGGACTTGCACTTGAGCAAGGAAGTGAGCCAGGAGGAATGGGAGGAACAGCCATCCCCAAAATACCCATCTGGAGAAGCACCCCATGCAGGTAGAAAACTCCAGTCACATGCTGGGGAGCCAAACTCTGGGCCTCAGCACACTCAATACAGCCTCTCCTCAGGTTTTGGATGGCTGCTGTCAGCCACCTGCCAAGTGCACGTGAACAGGGATGGAGCAGCCACCCAACTTGGGCTGCCCTCCTCCTACTCCTTCCCTTTGCTGTGCTGCTCAGCAGGCTCTGCCCAGCTCATCGCCATGCACAGGGAAACAATTTGGGGGTTCCCCATTTGCAGAGGGTTTCACCATGGTTTGCAAGCCTGCAGCACTGGCCCAGGGCACCCAAAAAGCCACAGCCCTGACTAGAAATCAGGTTAAATAACTTGAACAGTGTCACTGAGGAGCACAGTGGCAGGGAGATAGGCGATGAAATCCTGGCTTCTAAGGGGCCATCGTGAGTAAATCCCCAAGTTTATTATAGAGATCTGAGCCTGGGGACCTATGGGGCTTTGCACATTGCTCAGTCAAGCCCTGGAATGAGATCAGCCCCCAAGAGCTTGGCAGCCAGCTACAGCCAGCTCCTTGATTGGAATGAAGACGAGGGGACACCCAGTCAATGATTGATGAAGCATTGGTGGGGGAGAGGCAAGACATTCAGGGCAGTGCACACCCAGCCTGGGGCTGCAAGAAGGGTGCACAGGACCCATGTACACCTTCCTCTCTTCAAACGAGGGAGAAAAAGCACAAATCAAGGTTTGGCATGAACTGGGGGTTCTGGAGGAGAGCATCCTCTTTTGGTCCTGTCAGCCAGCCCCAGCCAAGGGGTCATTCATTCCCTGGGAGTGTGGGGTCCCAAAAGGAGCACTTTGAACCCCAGGAGGCAGCTGGGAGAAGGAAGAGCCCAGGGCTTTGCTGCTTGTCTTTCCCATCATGATAGCTCTCTGCAGAGGTGTCTGGTGGCACTGGCCATTCCCCTGTCCCACTGGGGACAGTGCAGGGGGAGGAGGAAGACCAGACATGGTAGCAAGTCATCAGCTCTTGCAGGACCCCAGCATCCTGCCTGGACCACCAGCCCCTCCAGGGAGCAAGCCTTGCCCAGAAATAGGGCATGTGGGGGCATCTGCCATGCCAGAGGGGACAGCCTCTGGAGCCAAGCCAAATCCACAGTGCAGGAAACCAGCCTTTGTCACCCATAGCTGGACTGCCACCTATGTCCCCATGGAAATTCAGGGCGATTTCTTGTTTGCGTATGAAAGGACCCTTGATGTATCTTGGGGAGAAGTTCTCCAGGAGACTTGGATGGAGGTTTTGCAGGGGCTGTCGCTGCTTCATTCCCAACAGTCCATAGCAGCAGCATTGTGAAAGAAAAGCCCCGTTGCTCCGGGTGTTGCCTTCTTGCCACACTCCGCGGGGCCGCTTGGCGGGGGCCGCTTCGTGCCCTGCCCTGGCTCTGCGCGTCTCCTCCCCGTGTCATGTTCCCAGTGTCTTCAGCCCAGCACTGCGATTTCTCTGCCTAATGAGCCATTTATATATATTACAAGTGGTATGTTTGGCCTTCATCAGTCCAATTAGTGCATTCCTGGAGGGCTGGAGAGGGGGGGCTGGTGGCGGCTGTGTTTCCGTATTGCCGACTGCCTGCTCCTCTCCGGCAGCAGACACCAAACTGCCGGGCCAAATTCCCCTCGGTGTTTCTGGCATTTCATTAACCCCCTGGCTGCGGGAGGCACCTCCGGAGCATCAGTGCTCCCCGGCATCCCCACAGCCCATGCCCTGGGGCAGCCTTTTTTTCCTGCCAGCCAGAGCATCCCAGCCCCTTCACCCAAGTCAGTGTGGGGCAGAGAGAGGCCCCACAGCTTGGGACACCCCTTAGCCACAGCACCATCCAAAATGCAAGTGATAGAGACACAGCCAGAGAGGGACTCCAATCTGCCTCCATCCAGAAGGGCAGAAGTCTTAATGAGGGACAAGATGCAAGAAGAAACAGGGAAGAAGGCAGGAGGCACTGGCAAGGGTAAATTTAAGGCACAGGGGTGTCACTATATTTTATTTTTCAAAGGAGGATTCTTTCAGCGTATTTTTATAGGGAATTTCTCTGTGGCAATTGATATTTCCCTCAGGGACACATCTTCTCTAGTGAAAACGTCGACATCGTGACCCGAGAGGGAGAAACTCCAAACAAACAACCAGGATTTAATTACCAGCCTGCTCTCTGGATGTAAATGATCTACAAAAAAGTATACAGTCCCCAGCAGAAGCAGCAAATATTAACCAGGGATGATGACCTCTCTGTTTAGTTTACTGCTGAAGGGCTGCCTCTGCTCCCTGTGGCTCAGGGCATGGGACCCGTCTCAGATAAGGGGCTGTGGATACCTCCAGTGAGGAGAGCACAGCTCTCCCGGGGCCCATCCTGCTGCTCCAGGGCTGTATCTGGGATGCTGGGGGCAGTGTTGGGGCTGGCCCCATGGCTGGAGCATCCTCGAGCTGAGACACAGAGCACTAGGAAGATTTTCCTGCACTTCGGGAATGCTGCGCTGCAGGTCCTGCACTCTCTGGGGCTGAAGGCAAGGAATGGGAGCCCACACGGTGGCTCTTGAGTCCTGGCAGAGGTGACAGCCACCAGCCCCACACAGAGCAGCTGGCTGGAAATTCCTCCTTCCCACAGATTTCCTTAAGAAAAAGCATTTTCTGTGGAACAGCCTGTGTCCTGTGTGCTGGCACAGCCAAGTCTGCGCATCAGGGCCGAAATGCCCTTTTCCTTCTCTTCTGGTGATGGCACTCCTGTTTTTCAGTCTGAAACACTATTTCATTTAAAAACAATCTTTCAGATTTAAAAGCAATTCTAAAGCACCACAGTATATTTCAAAGGGATTGAAACCAGATGGAGACCAAATTACTTGTTTTCTTTTTTTGCCCCAGAATGCTGTTACAAAAAAAAAAATTCAATTGGGTTTTTGTCCCAAAGCAGGGTGCGTGTTTTTTCTCAAAATTCCCAAAATTTATCATCGGAAAGTGTCTCTCTTTTCTGGCCAGCTCCAGCTTGTATGAGAGGATGGAAAATATCTGGAGGCAATGTCAAGGCATGCTGAGTTGCCATTTCCATGTTGGCTTTCCCTGGTGTGAACGAGTTTCCGCCTGTTTGTTCAGCTCTGGGAAATTTCCCTTTCAGCCCCAGACCCTCCCCAGCAGGCACATCCTGAGGGTCTCTAGATGACAGGGATGGAGTCAGAGACGGGTCTCATCTTGCTGAGGCCAAGCAAGCCAGGGACAGCATTCCAACACCTCCAGGACCCCCCGGGCCCCGAGCAGATGACTGTTTTCCCCAGGCATGTGCTGGGGGGCTGTGGACTTCATCGCAGCCTCAATAGCGCTGGCTGGTGGTGTTCATCACATTCCTCTGCCGAGGCTTATTCATATTTAAATCCCCTGGGGGAAAGCAGGCAGGGTGCTGGGAACTGCCTGGGAGAGGTCCTGGCTGAGACAGGGGTTGGGGATGGGATGTGTAGAAGGAGGTGGATCAATGCTGGAGAAAATGCAGGGAAAAAGGAAAGGAGAGGGTTCCGTCAGAGTCCCAGCAGTGCCTGGAACCACTGCTCTGGAGCCAGACAGAGAGCCTGGGTGGGAGGGACAGGACCAAGCTTGTCCAAGGCAGCCCAAGGGACAGAAAGCTGCTGCTGCTTTACAGCTGCTGCTTTGAGCTGATGCAAAACCAATAGGCAGGGACTCCTCTAGGCCCCTCACAAAGATGCTTGCTGTCTGAATCAGTGTTTGAGCCATGGGAAGTGGTGAGGGGAAGCATCCCAGGTACCACCAGCTCTGAGTGGGAATGACACAGCCCAGGGCCAATTTTCACATCCCTTCTTCTGCACTGCTGCCCCATGTCCTCATCCCACCTCCCAAATGGGCTCCCACTCTGCATCCTCCCCTTCCATCCCCCCAGTTCCTCCCTATATCCTGGATGCCACCTGCTCTTGGCATCTGCTTCAGAGGTGCCTGCAGGCAGAACAGGCAAACCTGAGTCCCTGTGCCCCATGGAGACACTGGTGAGTCCTGGCAGGGGACATCCTGGGCAAGAACAGGCAGAGGCGTGAGCCCCTGAATACAGAGGATGATTCCAGTCCCAGCCTGGCCTCCCCAGGGAACACACAGCCGGCTCTCCAGGGTCACCCCCTCTTTCTGCTAACAGATTGAAACTGAGGACCAGGAGCTGGCAACCTTCTGTGGCAGGGAGACAACGGACACAGAGCAGGCTCCAGGACAGCAAGTGATCCTGTCCCCAGGGCCCTACATGGGGCTCACCTTCAGGTCTGACTTCTCCAACGAGGAACGCTTCACCGGCTTCGATGCCCATTACACCGCTGTGGGTAAGCAGCATTTGAGCCCGCAGGGCCAGCTTGCTAGGATAGGGAACCAGATTTGCAGGGACCACATCCCAGGTCAGCCTTGGGTACCCTGGCAAGAGAAGAATTTGTGTGCAGCCCTTGGGCTATGTGGGACTCACTGGGTGCTCATGTGACCCACCACATGGGATAACAGATTTCTCGGTGTTGTGGCAAATGTCCCCATGAAGAGTGACGTGTGGAGAGCTGCAGGGTGACCTCCCTTCCTTGTTAACTCCATTCTAGATGTGGATGAGTGCCAGGAGAAGAGTGATGAGGAGCTGGCTTGTGACCACTACTGCCACAACTACATCGGCGGGTACTACTGCTCCTGCAGGTTTGGCTACATCCTCCACTCTGACAACAGGACCTGCAAAGGTACCACAGGCACAGCCCAGACACAGGGATGGGCACACAGAGGGTCCCTGGGTAGGCATCACACCTACCAAGCACAGGAAAAATGGCTCTTTTTTGCTGCCAGGAGGGACAAGGTGCCTCTTCCCCTACAAACCAGTAGCCTGGGACTCCTTCTCCCAGGGGCTGTGCTCCTCAGCTAAGCTCTATAGACCTCCTCAAGTCAGAAAAATGAAAAGCTTTAGTCCCTGCTCTGAATCTGCATCATGTAGATTAGCTGGGACTAGCTCTGAGCCCAGGGCTTCTGTGCCATGGGCATATTTGGAAGTTGGCTGCGTGAGATTCTCCTTGCACGGACACATATTTGGGATCCATGTACCCATATTTGGAATCCATGGATCCCCCCAAAAGACCCCACTCCACTGGGAGCATTCCTGAATATGGTCAGGGCTGGAACATGACTGTCAGGGCCCTGATGGAGCCACGGCTGTGTTTCAGTGGAGTGCAGTGACAACCTCTACACCCAGAGGAGTGGGGTGATCACCAGCGCCGACTTCCCCAGCCCCTACCCCAAGAGCTCGGACTGCCTGTACCGGATCGAGCTGGAGGAGGGTTTCTTCATCACCCTGAACTTTGAGGACAGCTTTGATGTGGAAGACCACCCCGAGGTGACCTGTCCATATGACCACATCAAGGTGAGCTGGGCTCTGCACAATCCCCCTCTCATTCTCGTCTTTTGTGTCCCCAGTGCTCTGGTGGTGGGATCAAAACTGGCCCAGCCTAAACAGGGATGATAGAATCAGCCAGAGCCCTGTGCTCTATTGACCCTGTGAATTTTACCACATCTGCTTGTGACCCTTCTAGCCAACAGTGACCCTCTTTCTATTCACATCCCCCCCACACATGGTGCTTAAGCCCCACTCCAGCCCCAGCCAGTGGCCCAAGGGATCAAAGAGCCCCCTCAAATCACCCACTCATCTTTGCCTTGGCAGATCAAAGCAGGCCAAAAGGAGTTTGGACCTTTCTGTGGAGAAAAGTCCCCAGGACGCATTGAAACCCAAACCAACAGCGTGCAGATCCGCTTCCACAGTGACAACTCTGGAGAGAACAGGGGCTGGAAGTTGTCATACACAGCAATTGGTAACTCCTGCTGCTTTCCTCTGTTTGCTGGGCTTGGGAATGGGAAGGGCTTTATAAAGCCTTCAGGTGGACACCATGAGTTTGGTGGCCCATGATCCTGTCTCCAGAAAGGATCTGTTCCAGAAATCACAAGAGGAGAGGCATAAAATGACACGGAGCCCTCCCTCCAAAGGGTTCTTTTTTCCATACAACAACTGGGCTCTGAACCAAGACCGTATTGCAAAGCAGAGCAATTTTGGTCAGGATAATTGCACAAGCTACTGTTATTAGCTCCCAGGTTTGTAATACTCAAAGCCAGAAAATTACAGACTGAAGGAAAGACATGGAGCCTCCATGCCTTCTAAAAGAGCCTGGCTGAGCCACGCCAGTGTAGACTAAGAGTAAAAGCAGGGCAGAGATGCTCAAATTATGCTACATGGGCTGGGTGGAAGAGCTGGGACTTTAAATTTGCTCCATTTATTCCTCTGTTTAGCTTCTTTTGCTTTTTATTCAAAGGAAACCCATGCCCACTGGTGCAACCACCAATCAATGGGAAAATTGAGCCTTCTCAAGCCAAGTACACCTTCAAAGACCAGGTTGTCGTCAGCTGCAACACTGGATACAAAGTGCTGAAGGTATGGATTGACAACATGGAGCTGGGAATATGGGTAGGAAGAAGAGCATACTTCCTCTCAAAGCCTCTGGGAGAGTGAACACAATCACACATCATCCTCACCCTCTTCCAAGGGGCAAGGAAAACACCTCCTCTGAGAGCCAACACCTTTCCTTTCCAAAGATGCAGAGGAAAAGAGGAGATAGCACTTCCCTAAGCCACCCTCTCAGCATCCCTCCAGAGCCAGCAAACTCATAGAATGTCAGGACTGGCACCTCTGCCAGAGAAAAAGTCAGCAAAAGCTCTGAGACAGATGCCAAGGTTCTGCCTGCACCCCACCTCAGTGGGCACTGTCTCAGCAGCCCTGCAGAGGCCAGCCTCCACTGCCTGGGAGGTCCTCGGGGACTTGGGGACAGCTTTAGTGAGTCAAAGGGGGCAGGATTTTGGCAGGCTCTCTCTGGAAAACAGCTGAGAACCACAGAGAGCGTGGCTGACTCATGGGGTGGCAGTCTTCCCTCCAAGCCAGTAGCCCACTTTGACTTCCGACATGGAATTGGGTATTTCTCTGATCTCCTCCCAGTCCCATCCCTCATGCAGAGCTGCCTCTTTACCCATCTCATCATTTACAACAGGAATAAATGACTCCAGTTCTTTGGCTTTCAGTGTGCCACTGAGTTGCTGGCAACAAGAAAACTCCTCAAGTTTTTCATTATGATTTTATTGCAATTTTTAGCTAAAAAAGTCCTCTTCCAGGCACACTGGATATAACTTGACTAAATCACCAAGAAATTCCCTTTTTATTGAGAGATTTATTTCTTTGCCTTGAATATTGATAGTTTGTTGGGTCTTTTTGTTGGTACCTTCTGCACAGGATAACGTGGAAAGTGACTCCTTCCAGATCGAGTGTCTGAAGGATGGCACGTGGAGTAACGAGATCCCTATCTGCAAAAGTAAGGACACCCTTCCCTACCCTGCCAATGTTCTTTTCCTGCTAAAATCACTTCATGCTAGCAGGAGCTGCCCTGCCAGAGTGGAGCTCCTTACTCAGAGACACGAGCCCAGCCAGAGAGGCTACGTAACCCTGCAAAGCTCTTTTGGCTTGTTCTTGGATAACGTGACGGGGCTCAGGCCAAATGCCACAAGCAGGAGATTGGTGCTTTTATTTAGATTACTCATATATCTTGACTTGTGAGCCACTTTGCTGTCTCCCTGTCAAACAAAGAGCAAGCCTGGCTCTTGAGAACTGGCTCTGTCAGGTAAGCCTGGGACAATGTGAGATAATCTAGTTCCTGGTCCAAATTTCCTTCCAAATGGAGGCTATGAAAATGCAGGGCATTAGAGAGGTCCCAGGTACTAGCCTAAACTGGGCTGCTCAGGGAGGTGAGAGGGGAGGGAAAAGTGTCCAAACACTTACAAACCTTAAAATGGGAGAAAAGGAGAGAAGAAAAGAAATGCCATTTGAAAGGACAGGTGATAATTTGAATCATCTCTTCTTTCATCTAACCCAGCTCTTCTCTCAGCTCAGGCTTGGGAGATGTACCTGATCACAACTTTTCCCTTTCCCCCAAACCTCTCAGAGCTCAGGGAGGATCTCATTGCTGCTCAGTGCTGTAAGACTGGCCCAGGGAGGAGAAAAGCAGCAAACATGGTCAGAGATTGTCCCAGGTCCTTCCAGGAGAGGCAGGAGAGGATGCTTTCCAGGGCTGTTGGGATCCAGGTTCTTCTCATCTGAGCAGACTCCTTTTCTTTTATTAATATTGTGCATCTTACCTTGGAAGAAAGAGTATTTCTGGAGTTCTAATTCATGTTTTCTCGAGCCAAATGGAAATTGGGAAGCTCTCAGACTTGCTAAACAGATTAATAACTGAAAGGTTCCTTAAAAGCAGTGGGGTCAGTGATGCCTCCGCCCTACTGAGGAACTCCCCACTCCTACACTCTCACCACAGATTCCCATTGATTTTATCCAGCTTGAACAGTGATCAAAGAAAAATTTGCATTGTCTAAAAATTACAACAAAATCTAGGTAAATATTTTTAACACCAAAAAATTATTATTTTTTTGAGAAAATTGAAATTATTACCTGCATTGTTCCAACTGGGCTGGAACTGATTCCTTCTTGTGTAGTATGACTCACTACACTAAATTTCTAAGACTTTTTTGAAAAGCCAAGAAGCTCCTAAATGGGCAATTTAGGCCTCCAGACTGCAAAGACTCCCACCTCCCTGGGATATCTGTGAGAGGCAGGGCACAAACAATGCAGAAAATAGAAAACTTCTCAGCAAAGAGGATTTTATCCAGCTCTATAGCCTGGAGAGGCTAAACAGAAACCTGTGACCACTTCTCCCAGCCACCACCCCCAGGATGCTCTGGCTGAGCAGAGTGAGGGGGTCCTCAGCAGGGCCGTGGCTCTGCTGGCATCCACAGCACCCTGGCACAGCTCACCGGGAGCTCATTAACGATTTCTGGTGTTTTGGGGGCTGGGTTTCCTGCATGTCTCTCTCTGCTCATCTACTAATTGGGCTTTCTCTCTCTGCTCTCCTCCTTCCCCTCTGCTTTCGGTGCAGCTGCAGACAGAGCCGACAACCACACAGAGGGAAGAGCCGGCTCGGAGCAAGTGGCCGCGTGAGGCTGGCGCCGGCCGTGCCGCCCCGACGGGCAGCCTGTCTCGATGCCCCTCTGATCTGTCCAGTACCGAGGGCAGGTCCCCTTTCCACTGGCCTGGCTGCCAAATCCATCTCTGTGGCTTGTCTAACCGGCATGGCACTCTTAACCCCCACGCCTCGTGCTTTCTTAACTCCGTCTCGACAAGGGTGAAGGAAACTGGCGTCGAGCCCCCCTTTCCCACTGACACACTGCCCCATGGGAGGGGAGCCCACCTGGCCCCAGAACTGCTGCCTGGGGACCACATGCTGCTGCTGGCTCCCAGCATTTCTGCATCCCTCCCTCTCCGCTCGGACTCCTGGGCCGCCTCGGCTCCCCCTCCAAGGCAGCCATGCAAGGATTGTGGCACGGCCACCCGGTTGGTCGGTTGGTGGGTTGGATTCAGTCTCCCAATGCCCTTCCTCACTGGCTCAGCGTCACAAATAAGAAACACTCCTTCCTCTCCTCTCTCCAAGAGTCCTGGTGCCTTTCAGACCCTCTGGACAAGGAGGCCTGGAGGATGGGTTGGCATCACCAGCCCTCTCCTGCAGGCACCGAGCCCTGGCACCAAGACAGGGGGATGGATGTTCCTCCACTTCCCCTTTGCTCCCCACGGCTGGCCTGGCAGAGGTGAGGACAGACTGGCCTCAGGCTGACTGCAGCTGAAGGAGGTCAGAGCCTGGTATCTGGCCCCATTCACATCCCCAGGAACCATGGGCACGCACCCTGTACTCCCTGGGGCATTGGAGGCTCCCCTAGCTGGATGCTGGGATGTGGACCAGAGGCTGGGAGAGGAGGAGGAGGAGGTGTGTGTTGGGGATGTCAGTCCACTTCTGGTCCTACAAAGACAGAGATGCTAAATGGCCCCTTTCCTGAGGGAAAACTAGAAAGGCTCACAGAACAAATGCCCTCCCCTCACTCTTTCAGCAGGACCCGGGACACTGGTGCAGCAACACCTCTCTACAAGAGCCCATTCTCCAGGGATCAGGCCTGCCCAGGTCTGAAGGACACACAGGGATGAGATGGGCTGTGCAGGCCAGTGAATACTGCCCTGCAGCCATAAACAATCCCAGAGTAGAGATGCAGGCCAGGATGGTCCCCTGATATTCATTCCCTCTTTCCTGCAAGGAAACAGATACCCAGAGTGTCCACCCAGCCTGCCTGCACCTACACACTCATCCCACCACTTGCTGTCTCTACAGACAGTGGAGAGGACCCTGGTGAATGGTGAGCTGCAGTATTTTGCCATAAACCAGGTTTTTTTCACCCAAGGATTTAGGCAATCCTGAGCAGTGGGACATATCCCTGGTTCCAGCTACTACATCTAGTGAATTCTCTCTCTGTTAGCCTGCATCAGTTAGGACTGCTGTCCTCCCTTCCCATCCTGGAGCACATGGGAACCAGCAGATCATCCCTGATCCACAGGACCTGCTTACTGCAAAGTCACCATTTCCCTACTCAAACCCTCATCCTAAACATAGCAGGACCCAGCTCCACAGCACTGCATTTCCTGGCAGGATCAGACCCTGGTTCCTGCCCTCCACTGGGGCACGTCACCCAGGATGAGGTAGGGGAAGGCTGCACAGCATCACCCAAATGTGCTGTGAACTGCCCACGTGGTAGGGAGGCTCAGCTCCAAGGAGGTGACTCCTGGATTTGGCAGATGAACTCTCCCACAGCCTGGGGTCCTCCCTGGAATGTTTGGCACAAACCTAATACAGGGGACAAGCTGTGGGGAGAGGCTGGGCGGAGCACTCTGAGGGATCATGGGGAGAAAGGGGACTATGGACAGGCCATGGGGAAGGGCAATGGCACCCCAAAATTCTTCTCCTTCCATCACACCCTGAGTCAACACCAGGGACTGGTGAAGCAGAGCCAACCCTGCTGATGTCTTGGGGGATGGAGCAGGTTTGATCTCACCCACATGTACTGGCCTCACCCCTGCCTGCAGACCAGCCAAGCCACACTCTCAATGTCCTTCATCTCCTGCTGTCATAGGTCAGCCAGGACTGAGGGTTGTTCCACTTGATCTAAAAATGCTCATCAGCACTGTTTGGCGAGCAGGACCAGAGCAGGAAGGACAGGGCTGTGCTCTCAGCAAAGCCTGGTGCATAGAGGAGCACCCCTGATGCACAGCTGGTGAATCACAGCCCACCTCTCCCTGCACACTTCCACAATGCAAAGACACACTCTGGGACCATCTCACAACAGAACTCACCTGCCAGGACAGGCTTCTTCTCCTCTCACTGGTGTAGCAGAGAGAACTTGCACTACATGGAGGGGCTCCCGGGCCTGGGGTCTCCACCAGTGTGTGGTGTTGGTCACACAGCCTGTGGGTGGGACATGCTGCTGGTGTTCCATGGTGTCACTCGTGCTCTGTCTGTGCAGGGTGGCCATGGGAGGGTTTCACAGGGCCAGGCTGCCCTGCCAGGACAGAGCCTCCTGCAGTGCCACAGAGAAAAGGGATACAGCATTATACAGGCCCTTAGTCTGCCCCACAAGACCACCATCCCATGCCAAAGCCCAGCGCTACCTGCCTGCTGGCTGGCTGAACACCCCAAGGTACAGCACAGGGCTCAACCCCCCTTCTGTGTTGGCTTTCAGTTGCTGACTGCAAAGCGCCGCCGGAGCTGGAGCATGGCTTTGTCACCTTCTCCACCAGGAACAACCTGACCACCTTCCAAGCAGCCATCCAGTACCACTGCCAGCAGCCCTACTACCACATGGCCCCCAACAGCACTGGTGAGCAGTGGGGCCAGGCCACGTCCCCACGGCACAGTGAGGGTGGGCACATGGGACGCAAGGGGGGGAGCTCGGGATGGCAGCTGCAAGGTGCTCTGCAAACAGCAGGCTGTGGCTGTAGCCTACACATACCAAACCCTGTGTCTGCCCTGCCTGAACTGTCAGACTGGACAAATCCTGCTCCACAATGAGGTAGGATAGAGTTGGCCCTGCCGGCTGCTTTGCCTGAGTGTTTCACAGCCTCAGCAAAGCAGTGTGGGTGTTTTGCGTTCTGCCTTCTTACCCTCCCATCTGCTCCCTGCAGACTACGAAATTTTCTGAGTCTCTGTGAAAGGAGCTGCTGCTGGAGAGAGCACCAGGTCCAGCAGCCTCTGGAAGGGCTCTTCAAGGCTCCTCATCCCAGCACCCAGATGTTCAGCACAGAGAAAGCTGAACAGATTGCAGTGGGATCATATCAGATTGAGTTTTTCCTGCCATCCCCCTTGGTTCACAACCACAGAAAAACCACAAGGTGGTTTATCAAGCACCACAGTCCTCTGTACCCTTCACACCCAGTTCTGGACAGTAGAAAGGGTGCATACACAGCCCAGCCTTTCTCCCTTCTCCTCCCTCAGCAAGCAAAGCCAAAAGAATTCCTCACATTCTTGTCTTCCTGCTTTTATCTCCCTGCATATGGTCCCAGCATCACATATCAATTAGCAGAATGGGCATTGGCAGCATTTTTATATGGAGGCAGCTGCCAGCAGAGGCTGAGGCTATAGCACAGCCCTCCAGAAAGCTCAAGGCAATGAAACTGAGGGTGGAGACATGTCCCTACATGGGGGCAGGGCTACCATGGCCCCCCGGGAAAGGAGCACAGAGGACTTCCTGCTCTGAAAAAGGGTTCAAAGAGCTCTTACAGCTGGGCAAGGTCTCCTCACTGGAAAGGACAATCCCTCACGCCAGGACCAGAGGCCAGCTAACACTTTGCTCTCTTGCAGCCACCTACACGTGCGATGCGTTGGGGCAGTGGAGGAGCGAGGAGCTGGGGACCAAGCTGCCCTCCTGCCGACCAGGTACTGCTGCTGGGCTGGCTGGTTCCCACGGCGAGGGGTGCAGAGCAGGGACACACAGGGAGGGGACGCTGCCATGCAGGAACCCTGCTCCTGGTGACAGTGCCAGCTATACATAGCCAAGTGCCACAATGCATGGCCAGGAGGGTGGTGGGGACAGAGGCTTCCTGCTATCCCAGCAGGCCCAGGGCGCAGTGGTGGCACCGGGGTCACAGCCATCCCAGCTGTCAGGGCTCCCCAAGCTCCCCATTCCAGCACACAAGGAAACCAGCAGCCCACTGGCCGTGTTCAGTCCCCAGCATCCCTGGAGATGGTTTTAGCCAAGAGCAGAGCATTACCTGGCTGTCAGCTCCTGTTGGCAGTGTGTACACATCCAGTAGCAATTATCACCTCTTCAAGCCTTCCAGAAAAAAACAAACTGCTTTACAGGGGAAGGAAAAGTCCCAAGTCTTTGAGCAGTGGCAGAAATGTTTGCAGCCATCAAGTTTCCAGGCCAGGCACCTGCTCAGGATTAAACAAAAGTCTCTGGGTGTTTCTGGCCATGGCCAAGCATGGAGCCAGGCTGGCTGGCTGGCTCAGGGGCCTGGAGGCAGCTTGGGTGTGGATTGTAGAGGGATGTGCAGAGATGGCTCTCCAGAGAGGTGCAGGGATCCGACTGCCGTGCAGCAGCTGCAGCTGCAACCACCCTGGGGTTCAGACACTGGCCCAACCCCATGGAGGGTATCTGCTCTCCAGCCATGCTGAGACACTGCAAGGCTAGAGGAAGGACTCCTAAGATTCCCTGCATCCCACAAAACTCCAAGACCAGGGCTGTGGCTGCTCTTGTTGTGGCAGCTGCTCTCTGCATCTCTGCTTGATGTTTCAGCCTGAACTAATTTGAGCTGGGAGCATACAGGGACAGCTTTGGGGCCATAGCTGCTTTCATGGGCCATTTCCAGGCCTTGTGATTAGTGACAGAAGTCAGAGAGACTTCAGGAAAATGGAAAATCCCAGAGAGAGGGTGATGCTCTCCTGAGATCAGCATCTGCAGGCAGCAGCTGGCCAGCTGCTCTTCAGATCTTCCCCTGGGTCTCACGCACCCCCCCCAACAATAGGAACCTCTCTTCCAGGCTGTTCCATGCCTGCCTCTGCCATTAGTGGGAGCATTTGCAGCCTGGTCAGCATTTTTGATATGTAATTTAATGGAATAAATATTTGGCTGGATGCACTTCCTCTAAAAGCATCTCCCTGGGACAGCCATCGGCTTCGGTGCAGCAGAGCAGCTGGGTTGAGACACAGGAATTCTTTCCCTGAGCATGTTTTTTATTCCTTTCAGCACTGGGAAAGACAGGGGTGCAGAGCACATGCAGAGGCACATTCACCATGTTCCCTCCCTGCTAGAGTTATATTTTTTCTAGAGACAGACTCCAGCCTCAACAAATGCACATTAGCAGCTTCCAGTGCTCCTGCCCTGGTTCCAAGACTGGTTCTCGCCCTGACCCCACCACCCTGAGGGGTCAGAACCTCTGTGAGTCTTTGCATTCTCCCCTCACAGCACAGATGGCATTGAGGCAGAGTCCCAGAACTTTCCATGGAGGATCTGGGGGTTTTTTTCAGACTGAGAGGGATGAGACCAGCACCTGAGCTGATGTGATTTGGGACTCTTCCAGATGTAGGACAAGCCCAAATAGGCTCCCAAAACCTCCCAGTGACATCAGCATCCCCAAGCCATCAGCATCCCCAGTGCTGTGGAGGGAGAGTCCCCCTCCACAGCACTACCACAGGCAGGAATCAGCCCCATCACCAACAGCCATGTCCCAAGGCTTAAGTTCCCTAGGGACAGGACTCTCCCTGCCCACCCTGTCCAACCTGTCACATCCACCTTCAGCATCCCGATTCCCTCATCTTCCTAACACCATGCCTAGATAAAGCTCCTGGAAGCAAAGCAGGCACCATGTCAGGGCTCTTCAGGCATTAATTCTGGGTCTATTGAAGAGCTGAGCAGAGAGGTTCTGGTTTGGCTGCCTGAATTGTGGGTGATGAGATGCAGGAGTAAAACCCATGGTGCTAGGCAACATCCCATGGCCAAGCCCTCTCCAGCCACAGCAGCTCCAGGAGGGCAAATGCCATGGCTGTGAGAACACAGACCTCGTGACAGGTCTCAGAGTGAGGGGTGAGATTGGGTTGATGTCAAGCTCCAGTCCTCCCACCATCATTCCCCTGGGTCTCTTGGCACACTGAGCAGGAGCCAGACAAGTGCCTGAAAGGGCTGGGAAGGGCTGGGTGAGCTCACAGGTCACAGTGAGGCCATAAGATTACTCATCTGGCCTTTCTGCTTCTGAAGTGGTGTGGATCTAGCCAAATCACTCCAGAAACTGAAAATGGAAAGAAGAACAAAACCAAAAATGACAAAAGAGAGTGTTTGGTTTGAAGATAACCAGCCACATGGCCCTTTTCATTTGTTCCCTAGATAAATAAGCTGGAAGTAACTGTCCTGTCCCTTCTGTCCCCAGTGTGTGGCCGGCCGGCTCGTCCTCTGCCTGGCATCATCAAGCGCATCATCGGCGGGCGGAACGCAGAGCCTGGCTTCTTCCCCTGGCAGGCCCTGATCGTGGTGGAGGACATGTCCCGGGTGCCCAATGACAAATGGTTCGGCAGCGGGGCCCTGCTCTCAGAGTCCTGGGTGCTGACAGCTGCCCACGTGCTCCGGTCCCAGCGGCGGGACAAGACCGTCATCCCCGTCTCCAAGGAGCACGTCACCGTCTATCTGGCCCTTCATGATGTGAGGAACAAGATGGAAGCTGTCAACAGGACAGTGGAGAGGATCATCCTCCATGAGGAGTTTGACATCCAGAACTACAACCACGACATCGCGCTGGTCAAGCTGAAGGAGAAGGTGACCATGGGGAAGTACGTCATGCCTGTCTGCCTGCCCCAGTTTGAGCACGAGCTGGAGGGGCCTCACCCCAACACGCTGGGGCTGGTGGCTGGCTGGGGGATCTCCAACCCCAACATCACGGTGGACGAGATCATCAGCTCAGGCATGAGGACCCTGTCTGACATCCTGCAGTACGTCAAACTGCCCGTGGTGCTGCACGCCGAGTGCAAGACCAGCTACGAGTCGCGCTCAGGCAACTACAGCGTGACCGAGAACATGTTCTGCGCCGGCTACTATGAGGGGGGGAAGGACACTTGTCTGGGAGACAGCGGGGGAGCCTTCGTCATCCAGGACCCAGGAACGCGGAGGTGGGTGGCCCAAGGGCTGGTCTCATGGGGTGGCCCGGAGGAGTGCGGCAGCAAGCAGGTGTACGGTGTGTACACCAAGGTCTCAAACTACGTGGACTGGGTGGAGCAGAAAACAGGCTCCTCAGAGAGATGGACATTTCTGGACCCAGAGCTGGAGAGATGAGTGACTAAGCAGCCTGCTGCCACCGCAGCTCCCTTTCTTCTTGTTGTTATTGTTTAATGTGCTCCAGACTCGGGTCTTTCGCAAGCAATAGCCACGATACTCCACGCATGCCAAGCCCTTGCCAGGTCATTTGTTTCACTTGGTCCCGCATCCCTTTGCTTGCATTCTTAGGAAATGCTTGCTAGGGAGCTGGAGGGAGGGGGCAAAGGACAAGATCTCAGCTGGTGTCCTCCGCATGTGCTGCCCATCTGCAAACCTCACCCACACTCCAGGGAAATCCCCTCCAAGCCAGGAAACAGGCACAGCAATTGAGGCAGCATTTCCGTGACACCAAAGCTTTATGCAGTGCACAGGGAACTGTCCCCACCCCCAGGACTCACCGGCCAGATCTCACCATCAGAAGATTCAACTACAAAGCTTCAGAGCCTATGGACACTGCAGGAAACCCATGTGGGCAGGCCTGGGCCTCAGAGGTTCCCCACACTGGTGAACCCCTTTTCTGTGCAAGGAGTAGGGAGACAGCCCTGGGAGTTTGCCATTATTTTAATATGCAAATAAACATCCCTTCCTGGTAGCATCTCAGGTGATATCCACCTGGCCCCAAAGAGGTGAGGATGCATCCACATTTAGTCCGAAACTTCAGCCATGGCTGCCTAGACAGCACCAGCCCAAACAGGATACCTGTATCCCACCATGTGGGATGAGTGACCCACAGAGGACACGAGGACACAGAGCAGGGTTTGAACTCACCATCACCCTGACCTCCAGCTACAAAAATTTCTCCAATCTTCTATCACCTGAAGCCCTCTTCAGTCCCACCCCAAGATTAGCTCTGTGGTTTCCAGCCACAGCAGACCTCCCAAGGAAAGTCTTCCATTACAAGACAGCTTCACATTAGCTGTATCTAAGCAATACTTATTTTCAGAAGAATCATTGCATATAAAACACCCTTTCTTGGCTTTCATCTCTTTCTCGGGGGCCTGGTTAGTCCTGCATGACAGTTTATTCATTCTTGTAAGAACCTAGTCCTTTTCAACTACTTTTGAGGCCACTGATCTAGCTGATTCACAGGTTACCAGTGGTGTTCACTGTTTGTTCATGGCTCTTGTGGCTATTGCAGGCATCCAAGTCCTTCTAGACTGACTCAAAGCCACCTAACACACCAGAAGTATTTGTATCTCCCCAGCTTACCTCCATGGCCCATGCAGACAAGTCCCAACACAGAACAAGGTCAGGTGAGCTGTCCTTCCTTCAGCAGGGACACTTTCTCCCTCATTTGCCAGCAAAGCCCTCCTATAGCTGTAAGCAACATGCAAAAACTGCCTGCTGTGCTCTCTGCCTGCCTGTAGCCTCCTTCAGGCCTCTCTTTCTCCTCCTCCTCCTTTGGTTTTTCCATGAAAGGAAGAAGCCAACAGTGGATGAGCCACTCTGATATTTTGCTATCATCCAAAAAGCCATTTGTAGAACTTGTAGAGGAGCAGAAGGCCTAAGGAAGGTTGAACTTGCAGATACACTATGAACTGTACTCTTGGCTATGTCATGTAACTGCAAGGTATTTTTTAATATATATGTATTTCTTTTTTATATATATATTACATTCCGTAAAATACCTGATGTCAGGTAAGGATGGTCCTCCCAGTCTTCCTCCTGAGAACAAAATAAAACTTTTGTATGTACTGAGCTTGTGCCCTGTGGCTTTTATTCCAAGAGGAACATGGTCAAGGCTGGTTGCTGATGTGTGTCATGCACGCCTGCACTCCCAGGAGAATCCTCACACCATCCCTCACTCCGACAGCTGCTCAGCCTTGGCCTGTGCAGCTTCTTGGGCTGAGACAGACCTTGAGCAGCCCCTGAATACAAATCACAAAAAAAGGGCGACAGAGGAGATCCTGCCTTCAATTATTTACAGCCTTAGCACATCACTGAATATGGGGGTAGTGGCAGGAGCAGAGGGCAGCAACCTGTTTGCTGAGAATAGCAATTAAGTCTGAGTTCAATTGACATGAGGAAAAAAATATGAGGTATGTGACTTTTGCTTTAAAAGCTGTGAAAAATCAGCCCATCCCCACTAGCTGTTGGACTGAGAGAGCATGTCCTCACAGCAGAGGACCTGCAGCGAGCTCAGATGTGAACTGAGGGACGAAACTCTGCCGGACATCTCTGCATCAGAGACTGTGAGAATCTACACTCTGGAGAGAGCTTAAAATAATGGGGCCTGGTTCCTCCCAGTGCCTGTATCCAGGGCTGGGAGCTGGGTTATTGATCTCCATTTTCCTATGGCACAGAACTGAAAAACAGCACCAGGCTCCTCTGCGTTGATGGCAGGGAGGAGGGCGGTGGGTCTGGCTCGCTCACAGGTCTGCTAACACATCCAGAGACATCACGGGAGTAAAGGAGAGGAGGGAGAAAAAGCAAAATAAAGGCACGGTCCCCCGAGCATTAAACCATCATCTGTAGGATCTCAGCCTAGACAGCCCCGGGGCGCATTAAAAACTATTGCTGCCCGTTAACAGATCTCTGGTGAATACAGACTCTCCCCGCCTCCCGTCAATAGCTTTGCCCGGAAATCCCCGACCCAGCCCAGCCCTCGCCCCCCGCTCACGAAGCTGCGGCTGCCGAGTGCCAGCCCCGAGTGCCCCACGGGCACTGCGGTGGCTGCAGGGTGGGCTGGGAACAGGCGGCCGAGGAGAAAAGTGAGACCAACAATGGGCTCTGCATTTCTGGCACCTCGCAACCTGCCAGAGTGGTGAGAGCTTCTCTCCAGGGAGACAGGCGCGGAGACAGCTATTTATCAGTCTGGCTGTGGTGAAAAGCCAGCAAAACATCCCTGGGTGAAGTTTTGCTGTCCCTGGCTGCGAGTGCCAGGCATGAGCTGAGACTCGGCTGTAGCAGAGCCCAATCTCAAACAGAGTGGGGGGACAGACAGGACCTGCACAGAACCCACAGAGAGAGCATCCTTCTTCCCTCATCCCCTGGGATGGGCTTGCTGTTCCCATGACAGCTGGGGGCCTGGCCAGGCCAGGAGTGCTTGCTCTGAACCCCAAAAGTGCCAAGAGCCACAGAAAGCAGAATTTTGAAGGCAGTTTGCTAAGACACTAGTAATGGGCACAACTGCATGTTGGAAAGGGGTATCCCGGAAAGGATCCCAAAAATGAGGCCATGGCTGAGAAGCCCATGTATGCACAGGTAGCTCAGAGTACGGGGGAGGAGATGAAGGGCCTGCATGAGGGGGGGACATGCTTGCACAGGATGAGGACACAGGCAGGCAAGAAGGCAGCAGCAGGAGGGAACCAGAGGAAAAGGAGCATGGATGGGGGAGCACGGCGGGTGTGTAAAAGACTCGCAGGGGAGCAAGAGGCGGGTCTGCCCTTGTAAAAGAGCAGAGAAACTCAAGCAGGAAAACAAGGACCCCTGCAGGGATGTAGTCTCCACCAGAGCTGGCATTTCAGGCAGAGGGAAGGGAGTTCCCACTCAGCAGCTGGGTGGCTGGGGACGCTGCCGACAGCCCAGACATGGTAACTGGGGCTGGGAAAACCTCAGCATGGAAAGAAGAGGGCTCTGGGCAATGCCAGCAAGAAACTTGGCCATATCTCTGCTTCATGACATAACGCCGGCGGGGAGGGGGCGGGCTGCTCCCATCACAGGAGGGAAGGAAGCTGGTCCAGGCTGCAGGATCAGCCTCATCAGAGCACAGCGCCGGCAGAGCCGCAGCAGAGGCACTCTTCAGAGCCACTCATCCACAGACCTATCCCGCACCCACGCAGGACGGGCTTTGGGGGGACCATGCGACAGAGAAGCAGCCGGTCACAGAAATAGGAGGGAGGGCATCCCCGGCATGTGGGGAATGCTGTCCCGTCCCAGTGCTGGCGGGTCACTGGTCCCAGTGGCTCCCAGTGCAGTGCCGGAGATCGGCAGCTCCATCTGCTGGCGCCATGGCCAGGGCTGCTGAGGCTGCAGAGGGAAGGCGCTGGTGAAGGAACAGTTGGTGGGATAAAAGCAGGTCAGGGCACTTAAGAAACCAAATGCACACGGCGTCTGGACCACACAGCGTTTTCTTGTTACATTCTTTTTTTAAACCAATAGCCTGCAGGTTGCACAGCTGAGAATACAGACGAATCTTAAAGTAGCAGATAAAGCAACATAAAGGGCCCTTCAGGATTCAGCAGGGAGGAGAGGACAGCA
This sequence comes from Promerops cafer, assembly GCA_013398275.1. Taxonomy (NCBI): domain Eukaryota; kingdom Metazoa; phylum Chordata; class Aves; order Passeriformes; family Nectariniidae; genus Promerops; species Promerops cafer. Next base: position 28,492 of record VZSE01005849.1, on the reverse strand, counting down.
CCTGGGAAGCTGCACAGCCAGAGATTGATGCTGTGTGAGCCACACTGAGTTTGGTTATTTTTTTTTCCTTAGGCTCATCATTCTTCCACTAATTCAGTCACGAAATCTTTGATATCATACCCGTCTTCAGCATCAAATCATTTGCAAAGCCAGGAGAGGACGGATACAGCTGCCTCAGTGGTTCTGCAGGTCTGCTCCCTGTTGGACTAATTTGACAGACAGGCCTAAAACCAATTTCAGTACCCGGAGTAGTTTGGGGGTTGTTTAATTCAGCTCTTGCTACTCAGGTAAGCAGCATGTCCCCTGGGGTCTGTGCTTCAGCTCCTCCACCACGCAGGCAAGGCATGAATCCCAGAGAAGACAGCAGAAAAGAGGGACCCATGAACGTGTTAGAAACCCCCACTTAACCCCAGAGATCAGCATCCTAGCACAGCACGTGCCTGGGGCCACTGAAGCAGAGTAAGCCAGGAAGTTGATGGAGTTAACAGAAGTCATTCACGAGCCAGGATCACTGGCCAGCCTCTCTGTGAGAGGTATCAAACGAAAACAAAAACTATGATGAGGATGGCGCAAGCACACCAAGGGGTGTGCTCCTAAATTGCTCCTAAACCCATCCAGGGCTCACCAGGGAGCTGGTGACTGCATGCTCATCACTTCCCCAGGGAATGGCTGCATCTCCCGGACTCTCCTGCGGCCCCATGGAGATGGATTTCCCATGGCATCCCTGGTGTTCCCAGTGCATCCCCCAGTGCACTCCCAGGTGACAGCCCTCACAATGCTCTCTCTCACAGGGCACACCATGTCCCCCCACCACCACTTGCTGACCCCAGGATCCTGGAGAAGACAGACTTTGGTAACCATGGTTGTGTTTGAGGCTTGTGATGTACAGGCAACAGGCTATTTCAAAAGTTTATTCAAGTTGCTGTGGTTTAAGCCCAGCCAGCAACTAAGTACAGCACAGCCTCTCACTCAGTCGAACCACGCTGCCCCAGCAGGATGGGGAGGAGAATTGGAAAAGGGTAAAGTCTGTGAGTTGAGATAAGAACAGTTCAATAATTGAAACAAAGTAAATATTAATAATAATAACAATCATGAACAGAGAGATAAAGAGAGACATATAATAAAGACAAGAGACACACACTACAGTTGTTCACCACCCTCTGACCAATGTCCAGCCCATCCCCCGGAGCAATCAGCCCCTCCCAGCCAACTCCTCCAGTTTATCCACTGAGAAGGATGATCTATGGTGTGGAAAGTCCCTTGGGCCACTTCTGGTCAGCTGTCCTGGCTGTGCTCCCTCCCAGCTCCTTGTGCACCTGCTCCACTGGCAGAGCACAGGAAACAGAAAAGTCCTTGACTTAGAGTAAGCACTACTTGCAACAACTAAAACGTCAGTGTTTTATCAACATTAGTATTCCCATATTAAGTTCAAAGTACAGTGCTGTAACAGCTACAAAGAAGAAAATTATCTCAATCCCAGCTGAAACCAGGACACAAGCACTTACAAACAAACTTCACCTCATTTTTCTGGGCCAAAGTTGTGGCTACAAGACATACTGTGCCCACGGGTAAGTTCTGCAGGAGCCCAGCTCCCCTGCAAGGAAGGTAAGAGTCAGGGTGTTAGGCTGCATGGGGACAACACTTTTCCTCCCAGCCTTATGACACACACCAGGTCCCTAAAGCCCTGCAGGGTGAAGTAGCAGAAGGTAAGAGTGTGCATCTTCCCCTTTGCCCAGACCCTGTAGCCCAATATTTGCAATTTCCTCGTAATTGGGGAGACATCCATAGACTTTGGACTTGCTGCCAAGCCTTCTTGCACTTGCCAAGTTTGGGCACCCTTTGCCCCCTCTGCAGGGTACCCAGACAGCTGGCCAAAGGCAAGGCAGACTGGGGATGCACCTCCCTGGAAGCAGAGCTCCTCTGGGAGATAAAAACAGCCCCCAGCTTCCCTCTGAGATGCCTGAGAATCTAGAAAAGGCTTTTGAGAAATTGAAAAGCACAAATGCATTCTTGGGCTGAGGAGAAGGGGCTTGTTTTATTCTTGCAAGTAATAAACCTCATCCTGTGCATGGGGTAAGCTTGGAGATTCATCCTGTTACAGAATATGTCCCATAAGAATCCATCAGACCCATCAGTCTTCCAGAGGCTGTGGGACAAGATGCCTGGCTGAGGCATCCCAATGTGTTCCCATGCCACCAGGAGCTGGGGAGCTTGCTGAGCCAAGAGCAAGGGCTGCCCTTGGGTACCCAATTTGCCAGGCAGTTCATCAGCTTCCCTAGCCATCGCCCCAGTTCCTCTTTGTGATCCCCAGGTCCTTCTATATCATGGTCAAATAAAGCACAACAAAGATGATCAGTGCCACAACACAGAGCAAAGAGCTGCCGATGCAGCACCATTTCCAGGAGAAGTTGCTGTTGGAGGGTGAGGGGTGGTGGGTCGAGGCTGCACGGGGCCTTAAGCCCTGGGGTTTCAGGGTCTGAGAGGTCCTGGACACGTCTGTATTCCAAGCTACCCATGCTGGGGCTGACTGCAACTCAGTGCGAAGGGTTCTGGCCTTGCCCACACCAAGCAAGGGCTCACAGTCATCTGACCCCAGGGATGACTGCGACTCAGTGCGAAGGGTTCTGGCCTTGCCCACACCAAGCAAGGGCTCACAGTCATCTGACCCCAGGGATGACTGCGACTCAGTGCGAAGGGTTCTGGCCTTGCCCACACCAAGCAAGGGCTCACAGTCATCTGACCCCAGGGATGACTGCGACTCAGTGCGAAGGGTTCTGGCCTTGCCCACACCAAGCAAGGGCTCACAGTCATCTGACCCCAGGGATGACTGCGACTCAGTGCGAAGGGTCCTGGCCTCCCCCATATTTGTCAAGGACTTCCAGACATCCGATGCCCAGGCCAGCTGTGACTTGGTGCTGTGCATCCTGGCCTCGTCCTCATCCGTCAAGGGCTTCCAGGCATCCGGTGCCGGGGCCCTCTGTGACCTGTTGCAAATGCCGAGCTGGCAGGCCTCGCAGTGGGCACAGTCGTGTGGACCCGTCACTGGTGTATCCACCACGACTTCCAGGAGGTCAGAGGGCTGGACAGCCTTCTTGTAGAAATACTGGAGGATCTTTATCACTAGGTTGTGCAGAATTGTCTCGACAGTCTCCAGGCTGAACTCAGGATCCTCCAGCCGGGGGTTGGGGCAGCTCCTGCATTTCTGGCGAAAGATTCGCATCCATACCGTGCCCCAGCCTTGGCAGTGGCACATGTGGAACAGGATGTGCACTTTGGCAGAAGACCACTCATGAAAGCACTGGGAGCACTGAAACCTGTCAGGGCAAAGAGGAGACCAGCTCATCCCAGGCGCCCCATGCTGAGCCAGAGGCTTTAGGCGCAGTCAGAAGGGACGAGGGTTAACACAGACTATGGACTAACTTCACTCATGCAAGCTTTACACCAAACTGTCCTCCCCCTCACAGCATGATGCCAGTCTGGGAAGTTCACCACGGATATGAGGTGAGGGCTGGCCCCAGCATGAAAGATTTCAGAAGCCAGGCTGTCTGCTGGGATCCTGGCCCCACTGCCAAAAGCAGGGGCCCTTAGGGTGGGAAGCATCAGGTCCCTGTTTGTGATTCCAGCCCCTCACCCATGCTGGCTCATCACAGCTCAGAGGCAAGCCAGCATCAAGCCCAAGACTAGGTAAGACAATAAAAAGAAGCAAAATAGAAGGAAGGTGTGGGTGGAGGGTGCAGGGCAGGTGAAGAGATATCTTGAGGAGCCAAAGGTTGTGCAGCCCACAGCTCTTCACCTTGCACAATCTGCATAGGGGCTGGCAACCTAGGTCTCCATTTGCTGCCACTCAGGCAGGGTGTCTGAACAATGCCCAGGGTGGAAATGTTTGGGATGGGGCTTCTCATGAGCAATGCAGAACCACAGCCCCTCTCTGCCCAAGGCCCCACAGCCTGGCGCAGGTGCAGGGGCTGCTGAGGCATCGCCCCATGTCCCAGCACACAGTGGTTCTCCCTCTCCTCTCCTTTGGGTGCAAACCCAGAAGATTTGCTTCTAGTGATGTATAACTGCCCCTATTTGCCAAAGGAGTTCTTTTCATCTTGACAATATGGAGAAATTCTGGCCAAATAACAGCTGCCCTTTGGACCTGCTGAACTATTCTTCCCTCCAAATACCATGTTTTCCATTTTGGCAATAACTCACTGGGATTTAGACAAAAATGAAGAAACCTATCACAGCCTCATCCACCTCCAAACCCCTTTTGATTAAAACCTGTTTCCTGCAAGCAAATTTTGAAAAAGGAAAAGGTCCACATGGCAACCCATCAACCCTGATCCCACTCCAACAGGGACTGTCAGCAGCCCCCTACCTCCCAAGAGCACGGCGCTGCACAAACTCCTTCCAGCCAGGCCTGCAAGCCTGCACCTGCAGGGCATCATCCTCCAGAAGTGTCCACGGATCTGTTACGTGCATTTCTTCAATCTTCACTGCAAAAATGTCCTGCCATGTCCTCATAGTTCCACCTGAAGCTGGGGAAGAGGTAGCGACCAAGCTTGCAAGTCAAGCTTGCAGCTTCTGAATGCTAATACACATGTGCAACTGCCTTTTCCCTATACTTTTCCTCTTTGTACAGTGTTTTTGTGCATGGAGAGGGGAACCTTTGCTCCTGCATGAGCAGCACCGCCCCATCCCAATCTCTGGGTCAAGAGTCTGCTGACACTGCACCAGGTCTTGGCCAGGTGAAATGTCCCCTAAAGCAAGGACAAGGTAGGTTTCCTCAATATATGTACATGAATCCCTGACCTTGGAAAGCCACAATGCTGCTCTGTCCATAGGCAGAAAGACTGGAAACAAAACCCCCTGCCAGGCTGCCCACGCCCATCACGTTCATGGCAGTGAGGAGAACTTAGAGAGATTTGCCCAGCTTAGGAATAATGAAAATGAAACCCATCAAAAATGCAGGACTCAGCAGCTGATAAAGCTCCAGATAACCTTACCTCTCTCAATAGCTGCCACCAACCATGGGCTATTTTTACCAACTTTCAGCCAATTTGAGCAGAAAAAGGCCTAACGTGAAACTTCAGTGTGGGAAGTTGGGGAGGACAGCATGGTACGTAAAACCAAAAGAGATGAGATGTGCTCTGAGCTGAGAGCACCCAGGCAAGGTATAAACAGCAGGGCTGGGGCCGCCTGCAGCCCTCTGCCTCCCAGCACACCCCTCTTGGGGTGCACAGGTCCCCCAGGAAATCCCATGGAGAGCAATGCAGGACAGAGAGCAGGTTAGATAAGATGCCAAATGATAACAGGTCTTGAGTTTGAGAAAGATCTTGATAAGGCAGGTTTAGCTCCAGGCAATCTCTGTGGGTAAATCCCAGGAGCCACAGCCTGGCAGGGAGGCTCTGATCTTTGCTGCTGGAAGGGAAAAGCCAGTAAGTTTGTACCAAAAGCCCTATAACACCCTCAAACGTGCGCTGCCCCTCCTGTGGGAGCGGAGGCAGGAGACCCCAGGAGATCCCAGGGCAGAGCAAACCTTCAGCTTCCACATCTTCCTTCTTTGAGGTTCCTTCCACTCTCAATTACACCTTGATACCATCATCTGGAGCAGGACTGGAAGGAAAGAAAGTGCTTGGAAGCAGAGAAGCCAAGATAAGGTCTTCAGGAGGCTTATGAAGAGGCAGAAAGTCCTAACCTATGGATAGGTCACCCCCAAGTCATCCCCTTGCCAAGACCCCTGTCATGGGTTCATTGGGTCCTGCTTGGGCTGGGGCAGTGAGCTACAAGCAGGACAGTGAAGGAGGGATCATCCCACCAGTGTTTTCAATGTTCACAGAAGGGAGCTGGGGGACATCCCTGGCTCAGGAGGAAGAGAGGAAGAGAGGAAGAGAGGAAGAGAGGAAGAGAGGAAGAGAGGAAGAGAAGAAGAGAGGAAGAGAGGAAGAGAGGAAGCAGCAGATCTTTCTGGCCTCCTCTCATTCCTTTCCCTGGGGCTCCCATATCTATAGGTTCATTATAGAAGACTCCTTCATGTATCCTGCCACACAGGGCTCTTCAGGGCTGCAAATCTCATGGTGCTGAAGGTAGGAGCTAAGTAGGGAAAGGGTTGGCCTCACAGCTGGCCAAGCATGGCATGGGGACCCAGCCAGCAGCACGGTGACCAGGATGGAGCCCCCACCTGGCAGCATCTGCCTGTCCCCTTGACCCCTTCTGTGTTATTGTCCAAGATTTACCCAGGGTGGGTTGAATGCAGGAAAGACCTAAAAGTTTTGACATCTTCCCTTTATATCTAGGGCATGCCTGTGTTAAACAACTGCAGCTATTTTGAGGAGGCGGAGCCCCGCGGGGACTCAGGAGCCCTGTCTCCTGACATTCTCATATTCACCCAAACAAGGATCTGTGGTTTCAGCCCAGCTCTTCCTCCTAGAGGCTACTGACACAGGGCAGAGAGATTCTCCCCACGGGACGGGCACCACTCCCCACACTTCCCACCCCAGAGGCCAAAACACTGCCCCTCTGGCACACTGCTCAGTGGGGATACAGTGGCATACCTGGTTCCTGGTGTGGGAACGGGTCCCTGCCTTCAAAACCTGTCTGTGATGGAAACCAGTGCCCTGTTACATCATGGCAACACAACTCAAATCACGACCCACAGTGTGCTGAGCCCTCACAGTCATCTCTGAGACAGCCAAGTGCATGTCCCTCTATTAAAGCTTTTGACTTGCTTTTACTAAAGGGACTTTCCTAGAACAACCCACAGAGACAAAATTGCTTTGACATCCTGTTCCATTTCACACATACCTCCCGGCTCTGCCCAAGCACCTTGCTGCTTATCAGTACCTGCCTGGAAACAGAAGCTGTTCCTACAGGATCTCCCCACAGCCTGGCTTCAGCAGGGAGTGGGGACAAGCTCTGTCCTGCACACAGCATGACCTCGTTGGGCTGGCAGCCCTTGCCAGGGTCAGACCCTGCCAATCCTCTTCACTCCAGCACGCTGGTCATGGCTTCTCTGTGGGATGCGTGAAGGAAGCACACAAGTTGTAGCCTGGGTGGTAATTCCCCCGCTGTTTTTGCACAGCACAAAATTATTTTTGATTTGAGCTCCCACCCCTGGGTGAGCCACCTCTGTGTGCACAGGAAGGTTTCCCAAAGTTCTTTTTCCTCCTCTTCATCTCTCACTATGTGTCAGCCTCCACATTCCCCACTCTTCCAGCCAAGGGACAAAGTGCCCACATTGCCCATAAGGACCCTCCTCGGCCCACATGTGCCTCATTCCTGCTGGGACATCCATCCCTTCCTTTGGCATGGGTCACCCCATACTCTCGTGGCTCCATCCTGCCAGCAGTCCCTGGAAGGGGCAGAAAGGGACATTCAACCCCAGACCCCACACAGGACTGCAGAAAGGAACAGCCCCTCAGCAATGGGGATGCTGTGTCCATGGACACATCAAGGTTTGCAGGACAGATGAAGTGACATCTAAGCAACAGGGCAGAACCCTAAACACTTCTCACTGCTTGCTTCATACTGAGGCTTCTCCCCATTCTGAAGACTTCCCTCATTTTTTCCTGTGCTGAACACACCCAATTCTTTTCCATCAGTCATTCTTTCAGGAAATTTTTGCTCTTTTCTCCAGGTCACCAGGGTGAATTCAATTTCTAACCCTCCACCCAAACAGCCCCTACAGCCTCCTTCAATAGTATCTTGCTTTCATATGAGCCAGGCTTATCCAGAAAATCTCTGTTGGATGTGTCTGCTGCACGAGCTATTGATAACTGCTCATGGGACAAAGCTTCTTGAGAATCCATCCACCCACAGTAGCAGAATTTCCCATTTCCTCATTTGCTTATGAGAATGTAATATAAGGCAGCACAAAGATAACATCACTCCTGCTTTCCCTGTGGTACCCAGTCTGTCACCCTAATGAAGAGAAAATGAGGATGGTTTGACACAAGCTCCTGCTAAATCTGTCTCCTCAGCCCCAGCACTGCCCTGTCAGTGTTTGCCACTTGGTGGTAATTTGTTTCAGCAGTTTTCTGGGTATTGAGGCAGGTTGACTCATCTAGAATTTCCCAGCTCCTCTTTTTTTCTGCTTCCATGAAGCAGATGGTGATTTGGGCATTCATATCCTCCTAGGACATGGCTTCATGACAGCTCTCTGCATCAACCTTGATGCAGTTGACAGTGAATGGTTGTCACCCCATCGTGGTGAAACCCACCAGCTCTAGGGTCAAGCAATGGCTACAGGTTCCCTTCCATGCTGGACTGTCTGCACAGCTGAACCCTAGGAGCAGAAGGATCCACCTATCTAAGGGCGGATTTGAGGAAAGGAGGATCAGTTCCTCTGGAAATGTGGCTATTCCCAAGCTGGACTATACAGAGGGCACATTGCCCCATCATCCTGGACTTCTGGCATGGAGAGGGATGCTGAGCAATGGACAGAGATTTAAGTGGGCAAATGGATGTGAAGATATGGGCAGGTATCACCCCACACGGGTTTAGGCTCCTTGTTCACCTGGTGAGCCTCGTGATGGTCTTTCCAGGCGTAAGGAGTGAGCTCAACCCCCTCCAACAAGGCTCTGCTCCAGTGCCATGGGCAGTGGGTTTGGTCTTGGGACAGAGGAGCAGGCAGGCACGGGGCTCCTGCCTGGCCCTCCAAGCCTCATGCACCAGGATCTGGACTGCCAGCTCCCTCATTGGGTATCACATCCCACCAAAGGGAAGAAGAGAGGGGAGAAGAAACTCTGGAGACAACTCAAAGCAAAACTAGAGAAAGCAGACTGAGGGCGGTAGGAGGAAACACAGATACTCTGTAAGGCTACAGCAGCTCAGTGACAGGTAGGGTGAGACTCTTGGTGGGACAGGATGGAGGAGATGTTTTGGACCCAGACCCCCTCAGGACACACCAGAGCTGTGCAGCCTAGCCATGATTAGGGGTCCAGGCAATCTGCACAGCAGCCCACCCCTCCCACCACCAACCACAGCACCCACCAGCTCCCTCCAGCCTTTCTCATCCAGGAACAACAGACACCTTCCCAGACAGTCAAGGCCATGGCAATGCTCCCACACTGCAGTTCCTGACAGACTAGTCCCACCCACAAGCCTTCCCATTATCCCAGGGGATAAATAACCCACACACCTGATGCATCACCTCCAGCCCAACCTCTCCTAATCAAAAATCTCTGATATATCCCAGTGACCAGGACAGTGCTCACTTGAAACTGACCCTACTGTCCTACAGCCTGACCACCCCTTCTCCCATTGGCATCTGCAATGCCCTGGCATTCAGGAACGGTGCCTTGCTGCTCCATGGCATGGCTCTCCTCAAAGACATAGATGCAAAGTGCAGGAGAGGTATTCCTTTCCATATTCATCTGCCTGCCCAGTTTTCCCAAGACATGGTTTATGAGTTCAGGTTGCTTGGAGAGACGCTTGCTCACATGTTGTTCCCAACCACCTTTAATCAAGGCTGGGGTGTATAAGGAGCCAGGCTGGCTCTCAAGCATCATGTAGGAGGTTTTTGCTTGCTTAGGTATAGCCCAGGCACGTTACCACACATCCAGCTTTCTGCAGATGCTGACAGGACCAGTCCCAGCTCTCTGAGGTCTCCCAGAGGGCTCTGGCCATTCCTCATCATCAAGACCCTAGTGTGGGACCAGGGTGAGGCTCTCCAGAGGTCTCAGCTGGTGTGTGGTCTCAGGGGGCTGATGAAGCATTTTGGCACTGATGGTGACGGCAGCCACTCCTCGGGGCAGCGCTGGGTGCCTGTGGTTGGAAGCAGTCGCTTTAACTGCCAGACCAGACCGTACAGGAAACGCCGCAGCTCCAGCACCCACAGCCTCCTCCTTGGCTGGTCCTGGGTCCCAGCACAGCAGAAGCTGTGGCACACGGATGGGGGGCCTGAGGGGATGTGTGTCTGCGGGGGGGGGGGGCGGCATTTGGTACAGTAGCTGTGCAAATCTGGGGGTGTGCACACAAATTTGTATGGCGAGTTGTTTGCATGTGTGTGTTTGCACATGTGTGCATGAAGAGCTCCTGCACACAAACACACTCGACCCCCCGTTCCCAAGAAGGATGCTGGGGTGTGGGGCCTGACACCCATCTCAGGGCACTGCTTGGTCTGGAGATGCTCAGTCAGCACAGCCAGTGCCATGCCAGGTGCAGGGGAGTACAGCTCATGTCTTACTGCTGGGCATCCTGTGCTCCATGCAGGGATGGGAGATGGTGTCTGGCAGCCTGGAGCATGGCCAGCACTCACCCCATGCATCTTGAGACCCCAGCCTTCCTCCCTGTAATGGGCAGGCTTGCAGCCAGGCTGATGGGGATTGGAGGGGCACAGGCACTGCTGCAGGTTGGATGCTCTCCCATCCCAAATGGCAGTGGGAGATGCTTTTGCTAGACCTCCAACCCCACTGGATGGCTTGGGAGCCTCTGGTCAGCTGCAGACCACCATCCAACCAGAGAGGAAAGGACTCAGCCCCAACTGCACCCGGAGGAGTCATAGCTGCAGCCAGGGGGTGCAGGAAGTGCTGAAGATCTGGCACCTCTGCTGCCTGAGAGGTACGATGGAAAATATGAAGCAGAGGGGTCCACCCTCTCAGCGATGTCAGTGTCGTGTCTGACGGGAAAGCAAAACACAAAACTGCTGACTGAGCTCCCACTTTCCCACTGCAGCTCCTCCTGCCTCGGTTTTCTGGGCCGTGCTGGCCACAGCAGGTCTCTGACAGAGCTGCTAGGGCAAGAAGCAGGGCTGCTGCTGGCAAAAAGCCCCGACGGGCTGAACCACAAACTGGCATGAATGAATGGCATGGCAGTCACGGCACTGCCCGTGGAGGCTACTGGGAGCCTTCAGCAGCACTGAAGGGGGCACCACATCCACTGTCCTACCCTGAAGAAAGGTGTAAGCCATCCCAAATGGATATTTATCTCATCTAGTCCCCTCTGGAAGTTTCTCATGGACTTTCCAGTCCCCACAAAGTACAAGATATGGTGCCTGGCTTGCCTCACCCCTTCCCCCAGTGCCCAGGTTGGTTCCCACAAGGCTGCACTGGTTTTACTGGGGGTAAGGGAGGAAGAAATCTGCTGACAGTGCTGCCAAGTGTGAGATGCAAGTGACTCTTCTCAGTTTTCACTGAGTTTCACAATCTCCTAGCAAGTCTCTGCTGCCTCCAAAGCCACTGCTTACTGGGGTTTCTCCTCTCTCGAGCAGCTGTGACTTCTTTCCGCTCTGGTTTCTGGCAGATAGCACATCTCTTTCAAGAGAGAAAGTGGAAGTCTGAAGCCAAAAAAACTGCACTGAGCACCACTCTGTGAGCTTTGCTCTGGCTGATGGCAGCCAGACCCCTGGCACAGCAGGGACGCTCATCCCCATGGACTGGGTGAGTGCCCTGAGACAAGCCTGATTAAGGGGAATGTTGGTTTGCAGCCATGCCTGGGTGACCAGCTCAGACAGGGGCAAGGTGAAAATGAGCATCAACCTCTCTAAATTCTTAAGAGCAGCTTTGTGGAAGAGCAGCTTGCATATCTCACGGAGAGGCCCAGGAACCACAACAGATGCTGCCACCTCCCAGCTCTGCCCTGCACTGCAAGAGCCGTTATTTGCCTGCCCACGCACTTGCCATCACAGTCAACAAACTCCCCGGATGCAAACCTCTTTATTCACCCCCATGGCCATATCTGACTCCCGCTTGGGGAGGGAGGGACACAAGGGTAGATTATCCCTCATGCAGAGAGAAAAATGCCTGGAGACAGGCAGAAGACCAGCTGCCTGCTTCCCAGGGATTTCTGAATAGTGGTACATAGGGCAGCCTCTGCTCCGAGCAAGGAGAAGCTTGCAAGAAGCCTTGGGCTCCCATGAGCAGCATCTCACAGGATTCACTCCAGTTCTGACCTCCAGCACTTTTTTCAACAGTCATACTTTGATAGTTGGTTCAGTCCTGAGGCAGGGAAGCAGCATGGCCACTCCAGAGAGCACTGGGTGGAGGTAGAAAACCAAGGCATTATGTTAACCACCTTTGGGACAGACCTGTTGGCATCAGTGCTCTGCCCCAGCCCATCCTCCCTGCCCTGAGTGAAGAGGCAGCACATGGAGCACAGCAGGGACCTTCCTCATCCTGTGGTACACACCCCATGGCCATAACAACACTGTGGCCAGGACTGTTCAGTATGGACTCCAGCTGCAGCATCTCTGTTGCTTTAGTCCTGATACGCCGGATTTTTCCCAGAGTGAGGGACTGGGGCAACCTGTTCCTGCCCACACCCTGGTGAGGAGGGACCCTGCCCCTCAGCAGGGCTGTGATGGCAGCTGTCGAGTCCTCTCATCCAGGTGTTTCTTGCCGCGCTCTGGCGTGACAGGTTTCTCCTCAGGGAAGATGATGGTGGCGTATTCAGTCTGCTCTGGCGTATTCAGCTGAGTCCTGGGGGGCACCGGGGTGTGCTGGTCCCTCTGAAATTCCAGCACGCCGTAGTCCACAGTGGATATGGACACCACGGGGGGCTTCTCTTCCTTCTGCAAAGTAACTCCATCGTGATGGTTCAACATCCGGAGGTACCCACCATCCCCATCACAAGCCCCTTCTTACAGCAAATGTCAAAATCAGCTCTGAAGCATCCTGGGAGGGTGAGAGTGATACACAGCAGAAAGATGCACAGACCAGGGGTAGAACATGCACAGAGGAACCACATCATGAGCCTTGGGGTCTCAGCTCTCTGCCTCTGCAGGCAGGCTGGACTCTCTGCCTGCCTGGCCATGGAAGGCAGGGCTGTGCTAGGAGCCCTTTTCCCACCTCTCCGATGGGCTCCAAGGTGGTATGGTGTGCAGAAGAGTCTGGGCTGTTTGCTCAGCCCAGAGAGGAGAGACCAAAGGGCAACCTACTCACTCTCTTTGGCCACCTAATGAATGGGGTTGGAGAGAAGATGGAAACATCCCTCCTAGAGGTGCCTGACTAAAGAGAGAGGAACACAGGCACCAGCTGCAGCAAAATGAATTTTAGCTTGATATATTGGAGGAAAACACCCTCCCATTTCCTACAGCAACACAATCCACTGTCAAAGTTAAGCCTGCTTTGAAGAAGAATTGGACTAGAGAGTCCCATCCTATCTTGGGTAGTTTTATTTTGATTTTGTGATGGGGCTGTGCTGCTGCAGGTGCAGAAGAGCAGCTGTAGCTGTGCAGAAAAGACCAAACAGCAGCAGAGAAGACAGAAGAAGTGAGACACTTGTGAAGAGCTGATAAGGGAAGGCCCAGCAGCCTCCTCACCCCAGCAATGCCACAGTGCCCTCCTGCAGCGCAACAGGGTGACAGAGGCGGAAAACTCACCGCTGGCATGTTTCCACTCATTGGTTTCTGCACATCTGCAAAGTAACACACTTGGTTACAGGAGGTTTATGTGCCATGTAAACTGGCCCAGCTCCACCCTTGTCCTAAAGAGCACTGGACAACACATGTCCTCCTTGTCCACAGTGTCTAACACCCTGAGCATTACAAGGACAAGTGAGACACCAGCCCACAGTCTAGGGTTTAATTTGGATTAGTGGAGTGCAGCAGAATTCTCTGTGAGAGTCCCTGGGTGCCTGTGGCGTGTCTGAGGCGATGCCCTGTGCTGCAGCAGGGTGAGGTGCTCCAAAGGTACCTGGGAAAGGTGCATGGGAGGGATTCAAGTGCACCATTAAGGCACCACACTAAGAAGTGGTGCAGAGCCACTGCACGTGGTCTAGAGGGCTCTACAAAGGGCAAGCAGGGCTCAAAGCACCCCTCTCCCCCCAGCATGGAGATATCTGTCCCACCGGGGTATGCCACAGCTGAGTTTAGCACATTGAACCAGTCCATGTACCCCAGGCAGCTGCAGACATCTGGCTGACCCCAGGTCCCAAACTGGGTTTGCATGGCCTCCAGGGGAATCATACCTCCTCTCCTGTACGTGAAGGTGAGGAAGCCGAAGATCAGCAGCACAACCACTCCAGCCAGCAGGAGGATGCCCAAGAGCATGGCCTTGATGTGCTCTGAGGGGTTGCCTTCCTCCATCTCTGGCTCATCAGTGGCATTCATCTGGGGGGCTGCTGCAGTAGCCATTCAAAAAACGGGGAACAAAACAGCAGGTCAGGAGTGTAACATGGCCTCTACAGTCCTTGTGAAGGGCAGCAGGGGAACATGAGGGCTGTCCTCAGAAAGGGCTCAGTGCCAGGTAGGCTGTCATAGTCCCATTACTCCTCCAGGGTGCAAAGGAGACGGGACAGGGCAGGGCTGTGTTCTCCTGACCCATGTCAGATCCTCTGCCAGCAGGTTACTGCCTGCCTTAAGCCCTCGAGCTACAATGGGCTTGGGACCCATCCCCATCAGCTCAGCCCCCCAGGCTGACCTGTGACTATCAGCTGGGACCGGTTGCTCTCCATCACTTTATCAGGCTCAAAGAAGGTGATCAATCCACAGTAGTAGGAGCCTGAGTCATTCTGGTGGAGGTTCAGGATCTCAATCTCAAAGACAGGAGCATGGTTGATGAGCCGGTACTTCTCTGTCTTCGTCATGGGCTTGTATCGGCTGATCTCGGCAGTTTTTTGGGCTTGGCTGTGGTTCGTCTCCTTGTACCAATTGAGGCTGTACTCTGAACCAGAGTCGTTCTCCATGGAGATATTGCAGAAGAAAGTGGCTTTGTCACCTTCAGGGAGAGTTAACACTGCTGGGAAGATAGTCACTATTTGGGAGAGAGGAAACAAGGAGCAAACATGGTTACAGCAGGCACAGGTCTCAGAAACAGCCATACCCTGTGTGGGAGCCAGGGATGCAAGCCCAGTCCGCATCATCACTCTGGGACATGAGCAGGTACATCAGTCCATGTCTCTCCCATTCCAAATGTATGCCTGCTGGCTGGAGAGGGACTCTCAAAGGTAGTAACTGTACTGTTGAATGGTTTCAGCAGACCAAACTGTGCTGTGGGCTACCTAAAATTAACACTGAGCACCTGTACCGGGGAAAACAGACTTTGGGGATTGTATTATTTTTAAATATATGCTGTATTTTAATGTCTGAGTCATCCTCTCTCCAGCTGAGGCTGACTCTGAAAGTGAGCAGAGGGACAGAGTCCCAGATGGGGCAGTGCCCTGTGGTGCAGCCCATCACATGCCTGGCTGCCTGCTGGGATGCCCTGGCTCTCCCCACTACACAATGCTGGGAGCTCAGAGCAGGCAGGGCAGTATTTGTCATCTCCAGCCTGAGACCACCTGACAGGGCAGAACAACCTGGAGCTTACAGTGCCATCCCTTTCCAGGGGCCTGTCCCCTCCTTGTGTGTGTGGGCAGCCAGGTTCTGGGGCTCCAGCTGGGCTTGCCAGGCTGCTCCCAACACAGAATCCAGCCGGCCACAGCCACAGGCTCCTCTGCTTTAGCACCAGCCCTGCTGCTTCACCTCATTTCCCTGCCCATTATCATGGTGGGTTCATCCATCCTGCATGGTGGGAATGCTGCAAACATGGGCCAGGCATACAAAGTCCTGCTTCAGCCAGTTCCACATAGCAGAACAGCTGTTGAATTAATTTCTGTTCAGAGCAATGAAAAGTGGGAAGAAGCATTTTTCACATGGGACACCCAACCAAGCTATTCAAACAACCACGGCTTTGAAAAGTCCTTGTCAAAGGAAATGTGCCTTCCCTTTTCAGAAATCACCACCTAGGTGATTGCACAAAGAGTCAGAAAGTCACTCCCATCCCTCCAACTCTGGCCTGAGGCCATAGGACCATAACCTCAGCATCACCAACCATAAAAGGAATCTGGAAATTCTGTGAATAAATACAAGATCAGATGGAAAACTGGGCTGAGAAATGAGGTATGAGACCAAACAGGAGGAGGGAGGGAGAGAAGTGCCCCAGTTCCCGCAGGAGGCACTGGCTGTGGCTGTGTCCACAGCAAGAGATGGAATTTTCGCCGTGTTTTGGATTTCTTATGTTTAGCAGGAAGTATTTGGCAGGTTCGGGGCTTTATTTCCTTCCTAGTGCCACTGCCAACAATGAATGAAGCGTTCGGAGGACTTCTGAAAGTAGATGTTGGGTTTACATGTTTCCCTGTATCTTCCCAGCTCCAGAGGTAACATCTGCTCCAAGGGACCCCCAGCCCTCTGCCCACCCTCAGGCCAAAAAATACATGAATCCACCAAAGAAACAGTGGGCTGGAAAGAAAGGGAGACACAGCTTCACCAGAGCTCTCACTCACCATGCCCAGACTCACACTTTCCCTTCAACTTCTCCTTCTCCCACAAAGTTCACCCAGAGCAAGGATCCTGGATCCCTCAGGATCAAGTCCAAAACAGGAGTTGCAGCCCAAGGGCACAGACTGAAACCATGAGAGCTAGAAAGAAAACCCCACACCCCACTGGCCAACCCATAAGCTCAACACCAAACTCCAGCCACCATCACCGTGTCACAACACAGCTCTAGTGTCAGCACTGTGGGCTGGGGACCTGTCCCCTTCTCCATCCTTTAATCCCATTTCTGCCCCAAAAATCCCCAAGTCTTTTGCTTCAGCTGCACATACCCAAAAGCTTTGGGGTTTCTGCCTTCTTGATGCCAGGGCTAATTTTTAACTATAAAGCTCCCAGCCCTTAGACATTTTCCACCAGCTGCAAACGACATGGCCATGCCAGTGAGCCTGCCACACACTCCTGTACCTACCCCGGCGGCAGCAGGTCAGCATGGGCCCACAGCAGAGCAGGATGGCACAGAAGTCAGCCAGGGCCACCTCCACGCTGCCCCACATCTTCTTCGAGGCACCTGGAGCCATGGTGAGCTGCTCTGTCCCCTGCCCAGGCAGGCAGGAGGTGCTGTGCCGTGTGTGCTGTGCCGCTCACGGCTCTCTCTGTGCTTCCTTCCCCGCAGTGGCAGCTTGTTCTCTGTCGTACACAGCAAGGGCTGCGTGGAAATGAAACGTGCCCATCTCTGCCCCAGAGGGAAACCCGGGCTGCCTCCCGCCCCCAGCTTCCTCCCCACAGACGCAAGGATCAGCTGAGCCAGACCTGGCCCCTTCCCCTCCCTGCACACTCCTGGCATGTTCCCACGGAAGTACCCAGCTGCCAAGCAGCAGGGACAGGCACCTCTGAGCCTGCACCCTTTTTGGGGAAAGCTTCCAGGGAAGGAGGAGGCAGGGACCACAAGGGACATGTCCTCAGCTCTGAGCCTGGCCCGTAAGTAAAAGCAAGGGTGGGTTCCCAGGCATCCACAGGTGCTCCCACTGGGTGCCCAAGGCAGTGGGGTTGTGGGACATGTGGCACTGGGTAGAAAGGGTCTGAGCAGCCATGGGGCACCTATTGGTAGGCTGCTCCCACCAGGATGGCATGGCATGGCATGGCATGGCATGGCATGGCATGGCATGGCATGGCATGGCATGGCATGGGAGATGAGAAGGAGGGGGAGGAGGAGGAGTTTTGCCTCCTTAGGTGTGTTTCTTCTCAGATTTGAAGAGAGCAAGGGCAGGTGCCCAGGGCCAGGGTGCTGTTATTGGAGTGACATTTGCAGAAGACTTCTGTAATTTTTTGCCATCCATGCTCCCCTCTCACCACACTGACTAATACTGGCATAGGAAACAACCCGCGGTGAAAGCACACTCCTCCGCTTCTCTAGAACCCAGCCCCAATGGCCCGCAATTTTGGAAAGTGTCAGGGGAAAATTAATAACTGAAAATTAATAAGAAGGATGATGTGATTCTAATGATGACTTCATTATTTTTCCAAGCTTTCAGAAACAAGCTGTGGGGCTGGGGCTTGCCCACCTCTCACTTTCAAACGTGTCCCTGGCAGGCGAATGGGCTGGGGCAGCCACCTCTAATTTTATAGAATCACGAAATCATAGAATCACTGAGATTGGAAAAGGCCTCTAAGACCATCAACTTCAGCCATTAACCCAATACCACCAGTATGGCCAAACTGGAATGGCCAAGGAGAGGGTTCTGAGCTGGGGCAGACAGGGCTCACCCAGGGAGGGTGGCTCAGTCCAGCCTGTCTTGGTCCTCTTTTCCAGTCTCCTCTTGGCATTGTAGCATCACTCCTTTCTCATGAGCTGCTGGCACTGCTTGAGGTGCAGAGCCAGGCTTGAGGTGCAGATGCCATGCCCACCTTGTCACCTCTCTATGCCACCTGGCCAGAGGTCACCATGCTGCATGGACAGGTGGCAAAAGGAGTGCTCTCCACCATGTGCAAGGGTACACATGGGTTTTGACTTGGACATTGCCTCTTCCTTCATAATTTTCTGGATTCCCACTATAAATACCCTGACTAAACTAAACTAAACTGAACTCCAGGAAACAAGGAAGCTGACAACAAGGAAGCTTTTCCACCTTGAGGCTTTATGTCCCCAAATGGTGACACCAGGCACTTGGACCAGGCATGGGGAGGCTTGTTTGGCACTTGCCACATGTTTTGGTTTCTAGAGGTGGAAGATGTGATGGTATCACCACCAAGATCACAACTCAGCAAGCCAGGGATAGGCAGGAAAAACTGGCTCATCATCCCCACCCCATGCAGCAGCAGTGGAGGGCTGATTAGAATCATAGCTCGAATTGCTCAAACTTTCCAATGCACACTTTAAATAGGTATAAACTGGTACCCAGGGCGGGGAGGCTGCCGTGTCCACAAGAAACCAACAACGGCAAGATGCCCTTTTCTCTGACAAAAAAAAAAAAAAACCCCACAGTGATTAAAAGAATAAAAGAAAAGATCAAGCTGCGAGGAAGCTGCTGTGGAGGAAAGCGAGGTGAGCAGCACTGCCGGCCTCAGGTGTCAGCATTGCAGAGGAGCCCCGCCCCAGCCCCACAGCAGTGCCGGGGCTTCAGACAGGCTTTGAACCCTGCCTGCACTCTGCTAGACCAGCACAGCTCACCCTGGCTCCTCCACCAGGTTCTCCAGCACAAAGGAAAACAGCCTGGCTCTAGCCACGATGCAGCTCCCTGCTTGTGCTGGTAAATCCGCTCCAGCCCAGTGGGGTAGATGGCACATCTTGGGGTTTGCTGACATGGTCATAAAAAGGTCCTTTGGTACTTAAAAATATATAAATTCTTTCTGTGAGCTGGAGCATGGCAAATTGCATAGGACAGTCCTTTTCTATTTGGCCACCACAAGATTAAAACAAAGTCTAAAAAGGAAGGATAAGCAGAAATAAGTGAGAAGACAGTTTGTTCTTTAAAACTAAGAAACAGCAACTTCAGCAAGCACATGTCACACCAGTTCATTGGAGCACAAATGTAATGATTTTTCTCCAACCAGAAGCTGACGAGTTCCATCAACACAGCTGTGACGCAGAGGAGGGCCCAGTCTTCTGCAGCCATCACTACTGGGGCACACAGCTATCACCTGAGCACTCATCTCAAAGGGTTGAGCATCAGCCCCAAAATAGTTTAAAAGCATCTGGGGTATTTAAGGAGCACTGAAAAATTGGAAAAAGGAAAAGAAAGCTGTGATCAAACATCTCTGATGGAGCTGACTGAAGCCCAGAGCTGCATGACCTTGAAATCCAGGGAAAGCATAGCTTCCCACAGGAAACAGGAAACACAAACTGCCACAAAGATGCTGAGGAAGAGAAGCCCCCACGTTCCAAAGATCCTTCCCCCAAAGGTTTAACTGAATTCACATCTGTGGGTCTGACCCAGGCAGGAGCCGAGTGGCTGAGGTGAGAAGAGGTAACGGTTAACAGTGTTTGCAAATAAACACAGAGAGTCTTGAGGTCTTTCAGATACTTCTCAGAAATTATGAAGGTCTCCGCAAATGATTTGCATGAGCAGCAACATCTGACCCTGTGGGGACAGGCAGCGTCCTGTGGGTATGAGTAAGCAGCAGTAAGCAATGATTAAGTAGAGGGATGGAACAGAGACACAAAACTGTTCCTTAACAAGCAGAAACCTGCAGGGCCTGGGCAGAGCAATGGTAACTGTGATGGAAGGTGCCACATGGGTATGGGAGGGGACCAGTGTCACCTCCAGCATGGCAGTGAGTGTTCCTGCTGGCGGGCAGAGCTGACA
The DNA here is from genome assembly GCA_013398275.1 of Promerops cafer. Classification (NCBI taxonomy): domain Eukaryota; kingdom Metazoa; phylum Chordata; class Aves; order Passeriformes; family Nectariniidae; genus Promerops; species Promerops cafer. The sequence continues at coordinate 8,515 of VZSE01005849.1, read as the reverse complement.
CCCAGCCCAGTGCTACTAAGGACACTGACAGTCCATCTCTGGCAAGAGGTGCTTGTAAAGTCTGTGGCAATTAGGAGCTGCTACTGCTGAGGGTCTCAGCAACCCATCCATGCTCAGAGGAGGTTGGGGCAGGATCTGGCACCAGTTGGGATATGCCTGTGCATCCCAAGCAAAATTCTGGCAGTGGTACCCCTTTCCTCCTGGTGCAACCTCACACCTCCTGTACCCAAGGGGCACCTCCAGGCACGCCTAGCCCCGTCACAGCTCATGGCCCCCTCCAGCCTCTCGTCTGTAGCAGCAGCACTGGCTGTGCCTTCACACTGTTTCCATTCCAAGCTGGGTGAGACACACAGGGACCTTTCTCAGCCGTGTCATCCGCAGCACGTGGGAAACACAATCGATCACAAAGATCGCTGCTTCGAGATAAACTGCAGAGGAAACAGAATGTCAGCTTCTCAGCAGGGGCTGCGGCACATGCAGCCTTCCCTGGACACACGGCAGCTATGGGGGGCAAAAGGGCGCAAGGGGTAGGATTTTGAGAAGCAAGAATTTTAGGACTTTATGGAGGATTTAAGAAGTTGCTGGAGGAAAGGACGAAGGCTGGGATCTGCTCCCTGATGTCTGGGATGTTGGTAAAGAGGCAGGAAGGGAGCCCTCCAAGCCCTGGGCAAGGCTGAGTGCAGGGGCTGTGGCTGCCAGCTGGTTTGGGGCAGGAGAGGGGGGCACTTGGGAAGCTGTCTTACCCCACTCTCTCCCTATCATACCTCCAGCCACACCCCAAGCAGCAACCTCTTCAGTCCTTTAGTTACAGAATCACAGAATCAATCAGGTTGGGGAAGACCTGTAAGATCATCACATCCAACCTATGACTGAACACCACCATGACAACTATAGCATGGCACTAAGTCCCACGTCCAGTCTTTCTTTAAACACCTCCAGGGACAGCTACTTCACCACCTCCCTAAGCAAACCGTTCCAATATTAATCACCCTTTCTATGATTAAGAAATTCCTCCTAATGTCCAACCTAAACCTCCCCTGGCACAGCTGTGCCCTCTCATCCTGTTGCTGGTTGTCTGGGAGAAGGGGCTGACCCCCACCCGGCTACACCCTCCTTTCAGGGCGTTGTAGAGAGGGATAAGGTCCCCCCTGAGCCTCCTTTTCTCCAGACTAAACAACCCCAGCTCCCTCAGCTGCTCCTCACAGGACTTGTGCTCCAGACCCTTTCCCAGCTCCACCGCCCTTCTCTGGACTTGCTCCAGCACCTCAGCGTCTTCTACAAGCCATTGCAAAACTTTACAATTATTTCAGTTATTAAAATAGTCTGCAATTATTACCGCATTTACCAACTACTTCATTGTACAAGTCTTTTTACTGCAAAAAATGAGCCTTTTTTCTTTTCTCTTTTTTTTTCTTTTTTTTTAATAATGCCATAGGCTGTAGAAACATAAAACACAAGATTCAGTAATACACACAAGAGGCCGCACCCCCGCGGCGGTGACGCGCGGGGCGAGCGGCGGAAGCGGCGGAAGCGGCCGCGGTTGTCCCGGTAACCAACGCCGGGGCCTGCGGGGGCCATGGGCGAGCTGGGCCCCGACGAAGGGGCCGAGAATACGTACAGCCTGCGGCCCGGCCTCCAGCACCGGTGAGGCCGCCGGGGAAAGAGGGGCCAGGGCGATGAGGGACTTTGGACTGGGGCGTTTGGGCCCCGGGAATGTGGGAGCTGCGGTGTGAATGTCGGGGAGGGCGTCCCTGGGCTGAGGAGCTGGCGTGAGGCACTGCGGGGTGTTGGGAATGGGGCACGCCGAGAGTTTGGGGGTTGGCTGGGCACAGACCAGCTTTTACACCCACTGGAGTAGGGGATGCTGCTGGAGGGGCAACTTCCAGTGGGGCTGGTTCCACCCCTGTTGATAGGTGTTTGGCTTTTGGCAATATCTGTATTTTAGCGGGGCTTTTTTTCCCCGTGGCTTGTCATCTGTCATTTTTCTCTAATAAGCTACATTTTCCCAGCTGGCATTGCATATGTTTCTATGCATTGTGTGAACTTTCTGGGCTTTCTGTTGCACCTTTTTTTTTGGTTTTTTTTGCCATGATAGATTTAAGTCGTCCACAGTAAAAGAATGCATCCGAGTGATACTGAAGGAGAAGCTGGCCAACATACAGTACATCCCAGAAGAAATGCCTGAGCTTACAAAGTCTTTATCAGAGACAATAAAAGACAGGCTGAAAGGTAAGGAGGTTTGCTGGGGATGTAATTTCTTTTCTTGCCATGTTCTCTCCCTTTTGACAAGATCCCGCTTTCTTCCTTTATTCTTGAAACATATTCCCTCCCTGTTGACTGACTCCAGTCTGCTGGTATGAAGCAATCTGTCCTATACATATACATTCCTTGCCTGTGGAACTGGAGACCTAATTCAAGCAGACAAGGTTTGTTTTCGTATAGCTTGGCAGGTGTGTGATGTCAAACTTGGAGGGTCTGCAGGGGGAAAGAAGCTGCATTAGAGAGAAGAAAGAAGTGATGTTTCATTGCTTCTTGCTTCCATACACAGAACCATCCCTGCTCTTTTTCTGATGTGAGTTAGATCAGAGCTGGAATAGCAGTGGAGATCAGAACAAGGCTCAGGGGGCACAGGGAAGGGGAAGAGAGGAGCAGTCAGCCAAGGAGGGGTGTGACTACAGCCTTACAGCTCTGGAAAAAGGTTGGGCTGATGCACAGGATGTCCTCCAACATTTTTGAGTTCAAGAAAAAAAATGCAGGCACCAGCAGGTGTTTCCTGAGTTCTGTGCTGGAACAAGTATATGGATGTGTGTGCTGGCATGGACACTTTTTTTTCCCTTCTCCTGGGGACATGCTGGTGCTCCATCTGCTGGGCTGGCCTGACGTGGTGGCACAGCTGCGCAGTCACCCTCAGCAGGAGCCGTGGATTTGTGCTTCTCCCAGAATTACACAACTGCTTTAAAGCCAGCAGCAGCTGTAGTCCCTGCACATGTTCATGCTGAGCTCCTCTGCACAGGGCTTGGCTTCAGCCATGTGTAACCACAGTGGCAGCAGCCTGAAGTAAGGCTGGCCCGGGGTGGCCACTCTTATCGGCTGGCATCTCTGATAAGCATTGACGTGTTGGATGTTAGCAGAGTCAGCATGCTGTGTTCAATCCTCCAGTGGAAACAGGGCACTGGAGTCATCCCAGGACACTGCTTTGTTGAAGACAGGCATTGGGATCTATATTTGATTTTAAACATGCTTGTTCCGATTTGGCTTCTGGAACATTGCCATGGCCTGATTAGATCTGGCCTGTGCCCCAGAGGTGCTTCTTCACTGTTGTGAAACAATAGCACATCTCTGAAGACACATAAATAACACAGCTATTATGTGGCCTTTTATGCCACTCAGAAGCAAAGGAAACACCTGTATGGCAGAAGAATCTCACAATACCTTTGCATCAAAACAGTTCTAAAATAAGACAGTTTTTTTCAAATTGCATTTTGTCCACCAGCAGCCTTATTTACGTTCTTTCCATGTGGCCAGTTCTTGAAAGTTGTCAAAGCAGAATGCTGACACACAGTGTGGCTGCTCAGGGGTGTCTTGTGCCTTAGATGCATCTTTTGATGGATGCCAACTACCCTGTTCACCCTTCAACTCCAGCAAAATCATGGTACTCCATACTAGGAGAATTAAGCCTTGCAAGGCAGTCTGTCCACTTGGCTACTTGCATAGGCTTGTACAGCCACTTGCTTTGTAGCCAGAAATCTTTATCTTTCAGAGTCATGTTTTGGGCTCATATTTTTAAAAAGTTATTGCTCTCACTATTATTTTTTCCTCTCTCCAGAGGAGGGATTTGACAGGTACAAGATGGTGGTGCAGGTTGTCATTGGAGAGCAGAGAGGAGAAGGAGTGAAGTAAGTTTTGCATCTTCTAATTGTATTTCTGTCATGCTTTTGTGGTTTAGGTGTGTTTTTTTTCTTTGGAAGCTGCTTCCAACTTCCCTAGCTACAAAGATCTGTGTGCGGATGATAAAGTGTAAATCACTTCCTCTTTTCTTTCAGTGGCAACTTGAGTGCTTAGGTTGTGACTGGTTGAATTAGCCAGTGATAATTGGCTCTATGGTAGTTCTTAGCAAGCTGAAATGCTGAAAATCATTTTTGAGGAGTGTGGCAGAAGCATTCTGTGTTGTAGTCATGATGAATTAGGGTACATCCCCCATCCATTCCCAAGGCCCTGCTGGAGCACAAAAGCTATGGTAACTCTGTCTAAAGCCAGAAAGCTTCCATAAGCACTTCATTTACATTCTTCAGAAGTTTCAATTTCTATAATCCCCCTGCAATACTGTCATGGGAACCAAGCCTAGATTCCCATGTGGGTGCTGAGCACTTGCAGTCAGCTCCAGATGCCTGCAGTCAGACGAAAGAATTCCTCTTGGCTGCAATAGTGGGCTGTAGCTTTCCATTACTCGTGGGTAGGGAGAAGACAAAAGGGAACAGCTCACAAGGTTTATGTGCTTTATCTGCTGGGCTTATCTTTATTATTGTGCCTGGTACTCCAGCAGAAGATAAGTGCAGCAGAGCTGTAATCAGATCTGCTGCCTCCCTGTTCTGGAGGTCACAGAGAAGTATCAGTACCTGCTGCTCAGGCTTTTGTCAGGAATGTGTCTGCAGGCAGACTGTTCCAGAAGCACCGTACCAGGGTGAACAGTTCAATGTTCAGGTGGTCTGATCAGAAATGTGAGGTCCAGCCATACAGGCTGACAGAGCAGGTGGGGAAATTTTCCAGTTTGCAACAGACAGGAGGCAAGATTGAAGCATGACCACTGACATCCTTAATGCAAAATACACTTTAGTACAGTATTCATAAATTATGGGACTGTGCCCCAAAAGGAATCCTGTCAGCTGAGGCTGACTGGGGCAGGCAGGGAGTGGGACACTTGCAGCAGAGAAAAGGGGATGTCAGTGCCTTTAGACAAGGCAGCAGCAAGGTCTCTCATGCAATATCTCCTTATGGTCTGGTTGTTTGTCCTCAGGATAGGGCTTGGGTGTAGAAGTCCATCAGGATAGTCAGGGAACAGAGGGTATAGATGGAAAAAGACTTGAAGAGGTCGTGGTCTAGTAGCATGGCATCTGCCAGGGAATACGATAGCTCCCTATAAATAAGTGGGAGTATGTACCATGAGGGTGCAGGAGGTGAATGACAAGAACAAATAAGCTAAATTAGCCACTGATATGCATAGGCCTGGAGTCAAAGATTCTTAAGTACCATAGCAATGAGGTTTCAAGCCCTGGTGCACAGTGAAGGTGGCAGGGTTGAGAGCTGCTGAGTTTGAAGGTGGAGCACATACAGAGGGGATTACAGCATGTGGTAGAATTCAGCAGTAGAAAACTAGGCTTGGAATTCAGGAGCCTACTTCCCAATTCCATTACCTTTAAAGCAAGCTCAGTTTGGTTTTCAAGGGAAGTATCTGTGATCACATAGGTCATTACACGTGAACTCTGGGTAATGTCCCTGTCTGGCTCCTTTGTCTAGCATGGCTGCACGATGTTTCTGGGATGCTGACACTGACAGCTGTGCTCACGACGTGTTCATGAACGTAAGTATGGGCTGGATTCCCATGGGAAGTGCAAGGCTACTTGCTTTTTTTTGTATGAGAGGTAGAGTGACCTTAAATATGGAGCAGAAAAGAAACAACTACTAGAAGGAAGGAATCAAGATTATTGAAACAGCCTGATTTACATCCTTATTCACAAAACATACTTAGATATTACAGCCAACATAGTAAAAGTTCTCCCCTGAGTAGGTGACACAGTACAGTACAAAAGTCATTGTAGTCACACCATTTTACTGATGGGGAGAGAAAACACAAGAGACAAAGTCTTTTCTTACGTACTTTGCTGAACTGTAGTCAGGGAGCATGGCTGAAATCCAGGACTGAGCCAAAGTCAAGGTTTTACTTAATTATTTTTTTATTTTACTTTATTTTAAACTGACACTTAGACACCTGTGGGTGTATGGATGGATGAAATTGAGGCACTTCTGGCATTCAGATGCACTGACCTGGGTTACACCACAAGTGAGGTGAATAAGAAACTTAAATAAAAGACAGAAAATTGCAATATATTACCATACAGTTATGCTCTGGTCTAAATGTTCCCTGAGGTTTGCCTGTTCCACTAGACTAGCAAAAAGCTTGCCTTGACTAACACAGAGCCTTTCTCTGTTTTTTCCAGGACAGCCTGTTTTGTGTGGTGGCTGCATTTGGCTGCTTCTACTATTGAAGGTGACAAACATTGATCAGAAGGATGGACATTGGGGAGAATGCTTTGGAGTATTTTTTATTTAAGTGCACAAAAGCATCATATTCTTCCTTTAGTACGTAATGCAATTAACAGCTCTACGAAGCACGTCCTACACCTGTTCTACACACTACAACATTCCCTCTTCCTTGTGGATACTGATACAGCTTTAAGCATAATATTATTATTATGTCCTTTATTTAAATGGTCCTTTGTTTTTTATATAGTGTTGGTTTTGTCCTAAAGGTGTATTGCCAGTAGCCATTGCTTTTAAGGCAAACTCAACTTCTGTCTCAAAAGGGGTCTGTTACTTTTATTTCTATGAAATTTATGAAATATTTATGAGGGAAAAAACATAATAAATCTATGTATTTAATATTTCTTCTCCTGTGGCATTTTCTTCCACTCTACATGATGCACTATCCTGGATAGCTTGTCTGCATTTCTCAGGTGAGCATTTTGACAATTCTTTGTAAATTACTCCATAAAGCTGATCTCTGATTCTGGTTATCCAGATTCGTTCCTATGACTCCCACAACAATTGGGCTATGAAACCCAGCTGTGTCACATGAGATGGTATGAATTGATGGAAAGTTGAGGTATTTAGGACATTAGGTCAGGCCAGCAGCCCACACACCCCATGACTGCCAGAACTCCTCCCTGCAGTAACTGCTCCTTGGTTTGGTGCAATTTGGCACCCGTGGGTGCTGTGAGTGATCACTGCTCCTCACAGTCTTCAGCACATACTGCAGTGATTTCTGAATCTGTCTGTAATTGTTTTGGAATATGAGGGTGGATGTTTGGAGACCAACTTTGCTAGGACTCCAGCCTGGAAAGGCTGCAGTAGATCTGCAGAAGAGTGCTAAAGTTTCTCATCTCCCCAAAAGTTAGAGGACCAGGTGGGTTCCTGAGAGAGTGGGTGCTAACAGAGTACATCTTGCGCAAGATGGGATGCTCTGTGGTGACACCTGTTCTCTCTCTGCTGACAGAGCAAGCACAGCTGAACCATTCCAGTGGGATGAGTGGCTTTTAGAGTCCTGAAGTGGGGTGAGGTGAACCCTGAATCCCACCTCCCCATGCAGCTCTTGGAAGCTAGGGAAGTAAAAAATTACAATGCATCTTCCAGAATCCCTCTTTCAGCTACAGTGCTGGAGGCAGCATGCTGCTGGTTCTCTATTATAGTAGTTTGAAATATTTTGATTATGAGTCTTCTTCTCCTTTTCCTCTGGTGGGAAATAGAGGGTGACTTCCCTGACTGCTTTGTTGCTGCCTGTGGCTGTCACCCATTAAGGAACCTGCAGAGAGATGCACTGCTGGAGATGCACTGAGATAGCACTGCTCAGTTTGTGCACAACCTGGGAGTGTGACCTTTGGGGAACAGCAAAACCCTCCACACAACATTTCCCAGGAGATGGTACATATGACCTCAGACTCATTTTGAAGCTTTTATAAAGTCATGGCTGTTAAATCACAATGTTTCACCTTGCACTTGCTCTGTTTTGGAGGGGTTTCATGGCTTCTTCACAAAGGTGTTAGACAAAGCAGGTGAGCAGAGTCCATAATCACTCAGCCTCACCACCCTTGGCTGTGGCGTGGGACGGGTAAGGAATGCTGTATTTTCCCTGGAGAAAGATTGAGCCACTGCTGAAGCACTGCATGTCGGCGTGGACATGCAAGGCAGCTGCCTCCTTCCAGAACCTCCGGAATTTACACCGGATACATCCATACACTGGATGGATGGAGGAGAGACTTCATCACAGTACCCCCTCCTCGTGACGGGAACAGAGGGGCAGACACTGATCTCTTCTCTGTGGTGACCAGTGACAGGACCCAAGGGAATGGCCTGAAGCTGTGTCGTGGGGATTTAGGTTGGGTATCAGGAAAGGGTTCTTCCCCCCGAGGGTGGTTGGGCACTGGAACAGGCTCCCCAGGGAAGTGGCTATGGCACCAAGCCTGACAGAGCTCAAAAAACGTTTGGATAAGGCTCTCAGGCACTTGGTGTTACTCTTGGGGATGGTGCTGTGCAGGGCCAGGAGTTGGACTCGATGGTCCTTGTGGGTCCCGTCCAGCTCAGGATATTCTGTGACGTGCCGAGCCGCGGGGCAGGACCGTCGCGAACCGGAACGGAGGTTCCAGGCGCGGATTCCCGGGACGCGGCTTCCCCGCGGCGGGCCGGTCCCTTCCCGTGGTTCCGGGCGGACACGCAGCGGCTCCGCCCGCGCCCCGCTGGCGTC